>FIZR01030845.1:0-39187 GCA_900060175.1 Ferrisia virgata
AATCACCATAACTCATATACTCTTCGAATGTCCCAAGTATCACCTAGAAAGAAACCTATTTCTCACATCAAACGATCTTGTAGAAGTCCTGAATGATGATCGTCAAAAAATTCAAAATCTACTATCCTTTGTTACAAAAACTGGACTAAAACCCCTTCTTTAAACAACTATTCCTTCAATACGCCTCTGGCCTCCGTTGCAGAACATGGCGTAAAAAAAAAAAAAAAAAATCACGACTACTTTTTCAAATTCTTATCATGAGATCGAATAAAAAAGAAACAAATAAGACAAACCTTAAACATCACAGACAACATCCCCTACATTTTAGATTCCTCCACAGTCGTGCAAAAAATCCTCCTCTTAATAAAAGAACTTAACCTCCAACACCAAATTTAAGTCCTAACCTTTCTGACCCTTTTTAAACACTGGAGGTAAAAATCTTAGCAATTATACACGCCCAGGATAGATAAAAAAAAAAAAAAAAAAAAAAAAAAAAAAAAGGCATTCGAATTGTCTATTTGTGGAATAAAAAAGAAGCACTCTGGGATATTTTTTCTTGAACAGTAGGGGTACAGGTAGATATTGAGGTGGATAGCTGAAACCCCCAAAAGGCACATCTAAGACTTATACTAAATCTGTATACCAAATTTCAACCCCCTAGATTAAGTTGGAAGCGGAGTTATGCGAGGAATACAATCGAAAAGTGTAAAAAACCCTTTAAAAACCACTTTTGAGGCTGTCTAGGGGTGCAATCTGGCAGAAAAATCGAAATCCTAAAAAAATACTTGGAATTTTTTACACGCGAGGAGTAAACATCGAAAGAATGTAAGTTTTGATATTTCAAGTGTAAATGGTACAATTTTTTTTTCTTATTTTTTTTTATTTAATACTTATGATCACTTGGTAATTTACCTCAACATTTTAACTTACAATCATAAAATCAACCCGAGTAAAGTCAACTAATCTTTCTCGAAATTTCGATTTAAAATCTTAAAATCAATTTAGGGTCAAGATCAACTTTTGGCAAATTAACAGATGACATTTCAACTCAAAATCATACAATCCGAGGTCAAGTTCAAATGTTGACGGGTCAACTTTCTTTAATTTTTCTTAATATTTCAACTTAAAATCATGAAGTCAATTCAGAGCCAAGGTCAACTGTTTCTGGGTCGACTTTAAAGATCTTCAGTTTTCCTCGTCATTTCAACTTAGAATCATAAAATCAACCCGCGTCAAGGTTAACTAAATTTCCTCGACATTTCAACTTGGAATCTTGGAATCAATTCAGAGTCAAGGTCAACTATTGGTGGGTCAATGGATGACGACATTTACTGATTTCACATTTCTAATTTTTCACAACATTTCAGCTTAAAATCATAAAATCAATCCTCCGTAGAATAACTCCACCGATGTCGCATCTCTAATTTTTCTCAACCTTTCAACTTAATATCATAAAACCAATCCTTCATAAAATAAGTTCACTGATGTCATTCCATGTCATAAAAATCTGTCCACTGATGTCAGTTTAATGATGGTGTCACACTGTTGATGGTCCACTAATGTCATCTAATGATGACGATCAACTGTTGATGATCAATTGTTGACAATTTTTCAAGAATACGCTATTGAACAGCTTTCGGTATTAAAACAGCTAATACCTGCACTGAATCAATATACCAAGTTTCAACCCTCTAGCTCAAATTTGAGGGGAGATATGAAGAGGACAAACTCGAAAAATAAGAAAAACCCCTTAAAGAACTACTTTTCGGGGACTGTGAGGGGGTGTAATTGGACTGAAAAATCGAAACACCTAAAAAAAAAAGTCCAGGAACGCGGCCAATTTTTTTATTTGAATCAGTAAGAGAAAGATAAACACGAAAAATGAGAAAACATCCTTAAACTACTTTTCTGAGGCTGTAAGTGGGTACAATGAGGCTGAAAAGCCCAAACATCCTAAAAGTACCCCTACAACCCCTACTGAATCTACATACTAAATTACAATACTTGAGCTTGACTTGGAGGAGAGATAAATATGGGAAGGACGAACTCAAAAAATAATGTGGCTGAAAAGTCCAAACCTCCTAAAAGCATCCTCAGAACCCTTATTGAATCTACATGAAAAATTACAACCCTCAATCTCAATTTGGTGGAGATATATGGGAAGGAGAAACTGAAAAAATATGAAAAAATCCTGAAGAACTACTTTTTGGGACTGTGAGGGAGAACAATGAGACTGAAAAGCCAAAACCTTCAAAATGTACTTCTAAAATTTATGCTAAATCTACACGCCAAATTTCAGCTCCGTAACTTTATTTAGAGTGGAGATATGGGAAAGAAAAACTCAAAAAATAAGCAAAATCCCTAAAAAAAAACTACTTTTTTGAAGCTGTGAAAGGGTATGATAGAGCTGAAAAGTCTAAATTCAAAAAAAAAAAAACATATGTAGAATCTCCACTGAATCTACATATCAAATTACAACCCTCAAGCTCATCTTGGAGCGGGGATTTGGAAAGGATAATCTCAAAAAAATAAGAAACCCCCCCCCCCAAGCTAATTTTTTGGGGCTGTGAGTAGGTGCAATGTGGTTGAAAAATTTGAACTCCTAAAAAACACATCTAAGGCTCTTACAGAATTTATATACCAAATCTCAACTCTGCTGTTCAGTTTAGAGAGAAGATACTTTTGTGAGAAATAGTATTTTATTAAGGTTAAGAAGGGGAAAACACTTCATACCTCCCCTCCTAATTGATCTAGAAGGCTGATTTTTGGATATATTGTACTACTTTAGATTCTTCATCGTTTGGTTCAAAAATGAATAGTTTTTGCAATTTTCGCACCTCAGTGCCCTCTCTCGAAAATTTGGACATGGCTGAATTTTGATCTGAGGTCATCCTCACTAATGTATATCTGATCTGCCTCCAATCTGGGCCTATTGACCGAATTTGATCGATTTTGGTTTCTATCAACCTGAATAAATGATTCTAGTCTTCGAGGGAGAAATAAAAAAAGAAAATAAATATCTGACATGCCCAAAAATGGTCTTAAAGGATCCAACTTCAATTTTTCAATATTAAAATAATTAATTTTAACTCATTTTCAAAAATTATTTTTAGAAAGTAAAACTACCATGTCATGGAAAAATTATAAAATCATTAAAATTACACAGATTTTTTTTCAACAAATATTAAAAATGTCGCTAAAATAAAGTTGAAACTAGGTACTCGAAATAAATATAAAAAAATATCATGTTCTGAAATATCATGTTAATTAACAAAAATTGCCATCAATTCAATTTTTTAAGTATTGGAAAATGAAAAGAAAATTAAAAACTTAAAAATTTAATGTAAAGGTTCGTACATTATTAACTGCTGAAAAAACTGCAAAGTGATTTGAATAGTTTTTAAAAATCTTAATTTATTGCGTTTGATTAATATTCTGGTAACATATACTGAAAAATGTTTATAATAACATAATAAACAAGCAAATTATAGAAAAATTTCAAATAATGAAATAAAATATTTTAAAAACATTGCAAACATTGCACAGGTAGTTAATTTTAAAAGTTATAAAATTTTTATACACTTCATCAAAATTATAAAGAAATATAATATAATCATGCAAAATTTCAACTATAATATTTCATTGGTAGGTAATTAATTTGCTTTTTTCAATCACAAATTTTATATGATATTTTCATGGAATTTTATATTCTATTTACATGGAATTTTAGTAACTTTGGGTCTCATTTCTATAATTAAAAATTCGAGCCTTAGAAAGATTAGAAATTGAACAAAAAATTTTGTCAACTACGAAATTCACTTCCAAAAGAAATTAGTAATTTTCTATTTCAATTTGCACCGCATTCAGAAGAAAATAATGATATGATCGACTCGCTGCTTAACTTTCTTTTAGTTGAAAATTCGGTCAACATTTTTTTTTTAATAATTCTTATTTTTCCAAACATTGAATACTTTTTACTTCTTCTGCTTTTCCAAATCTATAAGGCATCGATTATAAATTTGCGTGATTTCTCGAGGTATCCAAAACTACATGAAAAAAAGAATCAGTATTAAATCACCTCAGAAAAAATACGAAATACAACACACGTTTAAATCATTTCCTGTTTAAAAGCTCGCCTTTTTTTTTTGCGGCGAGCACTCGTAAGTTAGGTAATTCAAAAACAAGTCTAAAAAATCGCATCTGTCTGTAATACTTCTCATTTCTAGGCTCAATATACGGAAAAACTACTTAGATAAACGAAACTTCTACTTTTCATTCAAGTATAAAAATCACTCAAGATTACTTTGGGCGTAAAACGTTTCCAATATGTACACAAAAATAAAGGATGTAAGTATCTGTTTTTTATTCCCGAAAAAAAAGAAGTGAAAAAGAGAATGAAATGTTTTCAATTTTTTTTCCTACAAGGTGATTCTTGAAATGGACTTTTCTTTTTATAGCATTATTTTTTTAGAAATGTACTTTTTCTAAAAATAGATACCTAGATAAACGAATAAAAATAAGCGACCTTTTTAAAAATCAGTTTTTCTGACCATTGACCGAAGTTAACAAGCATAAAATTAAGTATGAAAATATTTTCACTACATAACTGAAATCGAATACACTACTTTTTTTAATAAATAATTTTTCATTAGTCATTACCGATTAAGAGATGTTTTATTCTATCGAAAATTTTCTTCTACGCTTTCCTGACTAATACAAACCCTTCCTGTCCTCTTTATCTTTTCTAACAACACGATAATTCTTCTTTTGACCGTGGTCGTTGGGCGAATTCGACTAGTTTGTGAAGTAACTAAGGTGAAATAAATCATGCCGGAAACACAACGTAGATTTTGCACAAAGTTGCCATAAATTAAATGACAGTTCATTTTGGACATTATGAAAAGATTACGAAATAAGGGTGGTTTCGCTTGTTGCGAATGATTTATTAAATGCGAGGCTTTTTCAAAAGTAACTTTGTCGTTATTTTAATTTTAATATAACCGATTAAAAATTAAACGAATTTTTTAACCGAAAAAAAAATTTAAAACTAAGGCGAAGTAAAATGAGGAAACTTTTTACAGAGAATCGAAATCAAAAATAAATAATTAACTTTTGAAAAAGAAACTTTAATTATACGTCAACAACTAATGAGATAAGCCAATGAAAATAAATATAAATGGTGGAATAGAAAATTTCGAGACGATGATTTGAAAAGCAATCTTAAAATAGAAATTCAATGCTGTTACATCTTTAAAATACAATGCTACGATAAAATGATTACTGAAAATTAAAAAACGTATTGATCAAAATCTTTGAAACAAAAAATACGATATTTTCGAATTAAAATGCGAGAAATATTTTGTCCTTTATATCAAGTTTATTCACTGACCAACAGTCGAGAGCTAACCGAGGTTAAAATTTTCAAGCTCAAGAATCAGTGTAAAAATACAACAATAACACTCAGGATACTTTCAAATGAGTTGTTTTCAGGCATAAATAATTTTTGAGGAGAGTGGAAATATTATCATGATCAATAGTGATCTCGAAAAATGTACCAAGTTCAGCTTACACACATACCACGTACTAAAAAAATAATCAATTTAAAGACAAATTCGTAGGTATTGTAAAAAAAATGAAGATAATCCATTTGTCATTGGTATTGGATAATGAAAACGACATGGAAAATCTGTAATATACAAATGCTAGATTAATTCCATAATCAATTCCCATCTATGTTTCTCTTTTAACCAGCATAATGTAATCATTTTTTTAGACTTTTGCTGAATCTAAATCAGTGGAAGAGATTCAGTGGAATCCTCCAAAGTAGTACGTTTCAAATTTGCAGCAAGAACGCAAAGGCTAATCAATTCAACTGTAAATCAACACTTGATATTCAAATGATAAGAATTGATTCAATTCCATGAGTACTTAGCTACTTGCCATTTCCGTTGACAATAATATTTCTGCATCTGCTAATCAGTGAAAATCGAACTCATCTATAAAATAATGTAAAAACAGTTAGTCATTTATTTAAATAATTTTTTGAATAAAAAAAAAGCGCAATTTAATTTCACAAGTGACTAGAACACATAATTTTTATCATCAAATTCCCTTCAACGTAAGGTTAATTTTCTTCGACTTCAATTCGTATTTGTCATCAATCAGAAACACACTCACAGTTCGATATTTTTCATTATCATCTTTACGAGCCAACCTTCCAACAGGTTGGAAAATTCTACAGCTACCAATTTCCAATACGATGGTAATGCAATAGAGCAGGTCAAACATGAACCACTCGATGATTTGAAAATTGATTAGTAATTCAAACCTCTCATAAATTTTACAGTTTAAAAAAAATGCAAATAAGTAAATAATTTCAGTTAATGGTTTACTCATTAATTCGTTGTGAAAAGAAACGACACCGAAATTTCATTGTTGCAAAAGGTGGTTGGTATTCGGTTGTCTGATGAATTTTTATACTGTTTGTAATTGAAAATGGCATCTCGTCGGTAACAATTCATCTGTTCAGGTTCTTTGTGGTGGGCCAAACGAAGCTGTTGTTAGTTTCGAATAGCTGTGAAAATTAACAAATTGAAAATTCAGTCTTAAAAGCTATTTTAATGGGTTAGCGATGGTAAATTTTTATTAAATTATTTAACGGTTTGTCGTTGTAAGTTCTAATTCGATCAGCTTAGCGTCCTTCATTGTTCGGATTAAACGTTAAATCCGTCGCAGCTTTTGGTATCACCAAATTCTAAATATTTTTTGCTTACCAAGTTGAACCCCTTGACAAATAATTACATCGTCGACGTTAATTACTAAAATAATACGAGTACATATCAGAACTAAACGTTGAAAAAAATTTCAAATATGAATCCAATGAGAGAAAAAATTCTCATTAATGAAAATTCCACAATTTTCATTTCAAACCAGTATCAAAAGAATTGAGTGAATAAACTATGTAATGAGAATAATTCGAATATTTATTTTTTCTTTGGTTTATTTCATTGTGAATTTCATAAAAGGTATTGTAGAACATTCCCGACTTACTTGATGAATTTTCAAAAAAAATTCTTTTACCTTGCTCGCATCGTTTCAAGTAATTTCATCAATTGTATTCTCGATATCTTCAAAAACTTCTATGGTAGATTTGTCTGAAACATTTGTACAGATTTACATGAATAAATATTTTTCATTATTTCGTTTAAATTTTTTATCAGCTGACTTTCTTGAATCATTGAACTAAAATATTTCATAGCATGCAGAGATATATGTATAGGAAATTTGCTAGAAACTTTATTCATCGTTGGGAAATGAAATTCCTTTGCACTAGAGAAGTACTATATCGAAACAGATATGTTGAAAACATATTGGAAGCTTCACTATTCTTAGGATGAAGGATAAATTAATTCTGGGTATAGAAATCCAAAAGCAATCGAGCTTTCAGGAACTCATTTTGACAAATACCTGATTCCGGGTTTTGATTTTTGATCGTCAACAATGTCATGATGAGAACCACCATTATGGGATGGATAACCGTGAATGAGCTGAATTTTCAGATGAAAAATTCTATAACAAAAATTGTGTGGCATTACATTCAAAAAATCATCAATGGATACTTCGGAATTGCCAACTTGAACTACGAACTATAAATTATAACCGCAATCTGCTGTAAGAAAATGAACCATGGTAAACACAGCAATGAGACTACTTAGATTCAAAACGTCAAATGTCACTTGTTTTTATCAAATTTTTCTCATGAGATATAGTTAATAGACAGTACTAGGAAAATTTTAAGACAGCAGCGTGAATATAGAATATGAAAATACAGTGTTACAATTCAGTTACTTACTTACAAGGTTCCATCAGAAGGTGAATGTTAAACCAGAACACACTGATGATTCAACGACAGAGGTAAATTAAGTGCTATTTCAGAATCAGAACAATAATTTCATTACTAATTAACTCAAATTAAATGAAAAAATAACACACCGGAAATGCACTATAAAATTGGTGATAACAACGTTGATAACGAAGGAAGCTAATAAACTGAACATGAAATCATGAAAGGAAAATTGACCATGAAGCGCCAAATTCAAATCATAAAAAAATAATTTGAAATTAAATTTCCGCTATGTTGAATAGAATTCCTTTTTACACGTTAAATTTCTTTTCCCTGATTTCAGTCAGGTATGAGAACTGTTCTGCAACGTATTAGCTCTTTAACTAGATTCCCACTTTACTAGAATAAAATCTACTTCGAAGCTTACGAAGGAGTAATTCCAATTTCGAAGGTAGACACTCATATTCCTTAACGAAGTCTCATATCCAGGTAACAGGAAACCATCACCATTAAAAAAGGTCTTCTATTTACAATTAAAATTCCAAATTTTGAGCATCCTTCTTCTACATCTTAAGAAAACACAACTTGAGTGAAACACATGCGATATAAATATTTATATTTACTTTTGAAACAAACGATACGTAAAAGGAATATTTTTAAAAAAACATAAAATACGTAACCTAATTTTAAAACGCAGTTCGCAATTCGCAATTCGCACCAATAAAACGGAACATTATCATAATACAACCGAACAAGTTCATTTCATGCAGCAGCCACATACACTGTAGGCATGAATTAATCGAAACACTAACTGAGCTGTTGCATGAGATAAACTATTCTATAGGATAAAAATGATTAAAAACAATCTGAATAAATTCATAAATTAAATAAATAGATAAAATAATAATAAATTAAAAGTTATAAATACGAGCAGTCTTGATAAATACGCGACAGAATTCGATGTTTAGTATCGTTGAGGGAAGTTGCCTTGTTGAGAGGTAACAGCAGAGCCATACATCAAGTTCTGTTGATGCTGGGTAACATGATGGAAATCTTGTTGCTGAACTTGTTGCTGATGAGTCTGTTGTTGTTGTTGTTGTTGCTGTTGTTGTTGTTGCTGCTGTTGTTGTTGCTGTTGTACTGACATCACCGTACCCGGGTTGACACTCTGGTGCGGTGGCCCACTAAGGCGGACACGTTTGGCATTGGGACCGTGCTGGTGATTATGACTACCTTGGTCGGATTGTCCTTGAGCTCCCTGAACAGAATGTGAATATTTGATGAGAACGTAAATTTTCCATCCAAATGAGTCAATTTTTAAAGATACGTACGTTGTTTGTTTGCCGTTTATTTGTTTCCGATTTATCTTCTTGATCGTCGTCAGTAAGAAATTCACGTTTAGGATATGGAATAGGACCACCAGCGAATACGCTGAAAACAAATCGACGTTAATCTCGTGTCTTTAAGATTCGCGAGAAAGGTATTGATGTAATTACTCTTGGGTAGGTAAAGGCTCTTCTTGAAAATAATAATCTTGCATAGCTTGCTCCGAAGTAATGCGTTTGTTTGGGTCCATCAAAAGTAGTTTTGAAAGCTGAATAGATACGTCAAATTAAAATTTAAAATTGCATAATGCTGGTAGATAAAATCATAATCACTTACTAAATGAAACGCTTTGCTGTCTGGTTTAATTTTATGCCTATCCATATATTTTCCCAACGACGCAGTAGAATAACTAAAATTTTGAACACAACATTTAAGCAACATCGAAAGATATTCAGTTTTACGAATATGTAATTTAAAGCGTGGCATACGTGGAACGTTTAAAATCCTTCACCAGAGTTCCATGTTCTGGCATTTTTTTAATATCTTCCCAGTCTTTTTCTTGAGGAAATCCCATCACGCTGAATATTCTGGAGGAAAAATTCGAGAGTAAATAAGATATAATAAAGTAATCTTATTATTTGACACATTTCAATTATACCTGTCCAGTTGGTCGTGGTGATAAGGATTACTAGTTTTAATATCTTCTTGACGACAGTGGAAAATAGGTTCAGACGTCAATAATTCGGCAAAAATACAACCGATAGCCCAAATATCTAGAATAATAAATCAAATACATGAAAAATATCAAACGGTTTCAGCAAACCTCGCTTACACATTTTATCTTACCGATAGCCTTTGTATAGTGTCTAGCACCTAATAACAGCTCTGGAGCCCGATACCAAAATGTGACCACAACTGGATCTAAATCAGCCAACGGCTTCAACGGCGCGTTAAACAATCTAGCAAAACCCATGTCAGCGATCTTCACTCGTCCTTTTTCGGGACCCTCACCCATCACTAAAATATTAGCTGGTTTCTATGGGGAAGAATACAGATCATAAATATTTATTCCGAAGTACCAATCTTACGTATTGGATACTCACTAAATCGCGATGAAGCACCCAATTTGAATGCAAGTAATGAATTCCGTCTAGAATCTGGTACAATAACGATTTTACCATGCCCTTCGGAACCATTACTGGTTTCTTGTTAGCTTTAGCAGTTCGGTGGTATTTGATTATGTGCTGAGAAAAAAATAATAATGTAAGTGCACTTAAAACTTTATCACGAAGAACGTGAGCAAATGTGCGTTCATAATTACCCATAAATCGTGCTCAGCGTAATCAAATAGTAACCATACTTTTCTGTCATTATGTGACAAAAACACTCCAATCAGATTGATAACATTAGGATGTTTTAATTCTCGTAGTAACTGTAACAATAGTGGTCAAATATAAAATTCTGAATTTCAAACACAAATTGGAGATTTTGAACAACTTACAGCTATTTCTCGACAAGCAGACATTGATAATCCAATTCCTTCGATCTGTTTGAGGGCGTAATCTTTAGTATCATTGCTGTAATATGAATCATTACATACGGACAATTGTTATTGAATGAGTAAAGAGTAAATTGTTAAGTTTCCGAAGAAACAGTGGACTTCAGTGTGCATCACGAACACATTTATGGAATTGTATGAAATACAACCCCTAGAGAAAAGAGTTGAATGAAAACGTGAGAACACGTGGAGCATTATGAGTTGCGAACAATATGATGGAAGAAAAATTAATAATACTTACCCATCTTTCCTTCTAGCTTTATATACATGGCCATAAGTTCCACGGCCAACTTTACAGCCTTCGAAATCGAAAAGATCTTCAACTTTGGCTCTTTCGTGCGATGATCTCAATTTAAATTCGTAATCCATGGTTACGCTACGTTATCATCCTTTAAAATGATGTACATACAATGTTCCTCACATCTACCGACTTTCAATTTTTAACAAGTAAAAATGTTACGAAATTCAGAAAATTTCATGAAAGTTTTCAGTTTTGGATTATTTGGTTTACGTTTTTCCGGGAAAGTTTCATTTTGGCTTTTTACCGTTGTTCAGTATGCAACATCATATTATTTACTTTGTACACTTTTCACGTAACCTGTATACTTTTTAATTTTGAATTTTGGTACACTGATCAGTTTTTTTTTTATGGACTGGCACTGGCCCACTGGGTTCCGTTAGACTCTATTTTCGTGATCGTTTTAAACATTTTTTTGAAATTGAAAAAGATCAACTGGAATGGAATATAATCTTTGCCCGAAGTTCTCTTAGTACTATAAATATTTCTTACCGATCAGACCTCTTTTGCCTTCATTTTTACGAACGAAATCTTAGTCATCTAGTTTCACCGCCGTGGTATTGACTTACGATCGAGTAAAAAGTCTGTTTTTACTAATAAAAAGACTCGCTACAGTACCAAGTTTATCAATGATTCCAGTCGTATGGAATGATCAACGATTAGCTCCATCCAAAGGTAACAATAACATAACATAACGTTATGTAAGTAAAAATAACTCCCCTTCATCAGATTACTTTTAGTATATGATACAATGTAACAAAACTATCGCTCTGAGGAAATTTTGTATAAGATACGACACTCTTCATTACCTTTTGGAGTACTTCAAGATACTGTAAATTCGTGGAATCTACCATAACAATATACGGCTCCAATATTTGAAAACATTTATTTCTACACCTAGCTTAACTAATCTCTTTATATTTCATATTTCAGCTTCGAAATGGGCAAACTGATATTGTTACAAGTGAAGTTCACGTTCCGTTCTTTTACGCATTCTAAATGTAGGCGATGAAGATTGCTCTTCTTCCTTTTCGGGCATTTCATTCACACGTTTCCGTGGCTTCGCAACGCAACGATTCTTCCAACAAAGACAGGTCTCTAAATTTGTATGTCGAACTTTGAAAAGAAACATTTATCTTGAGTTGATTTCGACACAATATTCCAGTAAAATTATATGAAAACAAAATATGACTCACGTTCAAATTGAAAGTAACATTGAGCTACACATTTAGATGCTGTTATTTTGGTTTCTGTAACAGGCACCAGATAACATTCCCTTGCCTGATGAAATAATGATGAATCTGCAATGCTGCATTGCTTCGTACAATCGTTGAATTTTCGAAGGGGATATTTCCTCGTTTCCAGTGGTCGTTTCTTATCCATGAATCTCTGTTCGATGCCGAAAATTAACGCGTAAACGTTTAAAAATACAATTGCGGTCCCGAATAACTTCATGGTGATTTTAAAAATCTGGTTAAACGTACTGATAGGTACTGTTTTTTTAATTTTGTTGAATAATGCGCTGCTTATATCTACAGTGAGATGAGCCCCAAATTAATGCAATTAGTGGAGTGGTTTAAATTTCTGAATATTTCAATTATGCGCAAATAAGTTCAATGAATGTGTACCTAATAGGTAGCTAGTCTAGCTACCCATCCTGTTGACTTATTCTTGATGGTTGAGTATTGAAAAAAAAAGAAATCATTCAAAATGTCAAGTGACCAAGTGTTTAGTAAACATTTCAACTTTATTCTCGATTTAAAATTGAAATACCTAAGCCACAACTTAAACTTAACTTATTAGAATTGTTATCAGTCGAACTTCATTTGAAATTACAGTAAAGTATAATTAGGTACAACTTTGTTATGGTATAGTTAATAATGTATAGAGACAACATTTTATATCAGTTATAAAATTGAAAAAAAAAACATTCAATCACAAAAATCAGCTACAAATGAATCCCCTATCAATAATATCAATGAGAATATCTTTCAAAGCTTGAGATGCCTGTTCGCCACCCACTACAGAAAATAATTTAGGCCACATTTCTCGAGGTATTTCTTCTAACTTGAAATCAGTAAACTTCTGGACAATATCTTGATCTATATCTGGTGGGTAAGGGATGTTATTATCATTGGCAATCAAGCTTGGTAAAAAACCACTTGCTACCATATACACGTAGAAAGAAATATTAACGAATTCCGCCATAATTGCATTCTTTGATGGTACTTCATTATCTTGAATTGTTTCTTTTAATGCTGTATAATAATCTTCGATCAACTGTTCCCAATATTTATTCCTCGTATTTTGATCAGCATTAATGTACAGAACCATGGCCAAATCGAGCGCTGGTGAATTGTAACGACATGCGGCCATATCGATTATCAGTAAATCATCTGGGATATTATTCTTGGCGTATCGAAACATCACATTATTTCTTAAATAGTCGCCGTGAATAACTACAGAATTAGGATTACATTTATTTCCGATCAAAATTTGCTTACAAACGCTATCACCATTTTGTATCAAGGCTTCAACTCGATGAACATACTGTTTATATTTGGTATCTTGTTCCAAATACTGGAGGCCACGTTTTGATATGTTTTGTAAAATATCGGTAACATTTTTCATGGTAAAAAAGGCGTTGGTTTCCTGAAAATTATTCGCAATTGTGTGAAATACATGTGACATGCTGCTATCACTTTTAGCTTTATAGGAATATGCGTGAAATTGGCCAAGCTTACGCATCATTAATGATAAATGCTGATAATCGAGAAACGACTTTTTAGTCGCCATTTTGTACCCTCGAGCTTTCAGATCTTCGAAAATTATCGCAGCATTTAGGTTTCCCTTCGCGTTAAATATCATTTCACCGTGATGATATTTTGGAAATAGTAAAGAAAATGAGTCACTAATAGTACACAGTGATGGAATTATTAACGAGTAAAAATTTATTTCATTGGTGAATGAAAAAGACAGGAACTTACTGGTTGGATTCTCTTCGGACATATATTTAATTATGACCGGTCTTGATTTATGAACGTTGCCTTCTTTATCTTTGAATGAAATCTCTCCATAAAGCTGAATTGATCTGAATCCATCTGGTAATGTTTTTGTTGAGTTTTGATCACCGTTGTTTGTCTCAAATCCGTAATATTTGGCGTTTTCTCCAAAAACATCAGCATTGTTCGCGATGAAATTCGAAATGATTGTCTTAATCCATGAATTATTCATAATGTACGATTGAAATATATATGTAGATCTAATAAATTATGATATGTAAGTATCACCTTTTTTGTCTTTTTCGATTCTATAGGTATTTTTTTGAATAATCTGATAAAACGAGAGCCTACCTATGATACAGACTGAAGTTATGACATGAGACGGCTACTACAATAACTATGTAATTAAACTACAAAAATTGCTGTCTGATTTTTTGCTAACAATTAGGTACTTCGTTCACTTAGAATCTCACGATAAAAATAAATGTATGTATTATACCTGGTTTTACATCATAAATATCTATTGTATAATTAAATAATGTCCGTACCTATCTCTTAATTTTCATTTTATGAAGCAAAAGTATTATATTTACGCTTAAGAAAATATCCTATACCCATCAATTTATCTTGAATAGATAACCTGTATGACCTCATACCTATATTATTACGCGTAACTTTATGTAGGAATCATAGCGCCATGATTTCTTTTTAAAAACTTACATATTGTATGTCTTCAAATTAGCACAATGTTGATTTAAGATTTGATCACATATGTATTACAATATATTTTCCTATCAGAATTCATACTGACATTTTATTTCTAATTCTTAATAGAAGCACAGGCACAGAGTCCATAGTATTAAGTATGAATCTGATTGATAAATGTTCAGACAATAACACTTCTTCATCTTCTGTGGTAATTTTATTACATAATCGTTGCATTAAAATTTTCATTATCTATGATAAGTGTCAATATTCATAAAATCGAGCTATGTAAATAATCCTTTTATAACTAGAAAGATGAAATGCATTATGCGTAAATATATATGATCGTAGTAAATAAACTTGCAAGTTTATAAACTACGAGCCAAACAATTTTTGTGAGTCGAGTACCTACTCTACCCAGAAGTCGATGCGAGGATGAACAAAATAGATCCAATCAAATATAAATTTTATCTGCAAGTAAAATCTCTATCGATGATATCGTAGGTCATTTAAAACTTGGGTGCCTGGGTCTCCACCTTTTACTAAATATGAATCGATTAAAATTTCTTTAGGTATATCGAATAAATTAATTCTTCAAATGCTAGATAAATGTCGGGTTCAAGATCTAGAAAAATAAATGTATTATTATCATCAGTTTTTAAAATTAGTAAAAAAAATGATGCAACCAAATACACGTGGAAAGATTTGTCTCTGAATTCTGACAAAATAGCAGACTTCTTTGGAACTTTACTTTCGGAAAAAGTTTTCTTTAAAGTTGTGTAATATTCGCCGATTTAGGTGTTTCAATGATTATTTCTCATTCGTTGATCACTTTTATTAAAAACATAATAAAATAACTTTGATTACTTGTATCAACACAACAAATAGGTAGGTAGTTAGAGGTACCTGTAGGAACGATATGCAAATATTCACCACTCAAAGATGTTTGTTTTGAGTGCAGTAGTATGAAGGTAGTGCATGTAGACTGATATAATCTGCAATAATTTGAAGCAGTTTACGGTACTGATTATAATGATCCTCAAAAAGTGGTACCAAGTGCCTGTGCTGGAGAACGAGTAGAATTTAAGGTCCAAATGGTACACTTGTAAAAGGCTCATCGCCTCATGCTGCAAATAATCAGAGCGTAAATACGCTTGTTGAAACATTTTCCCATAATTTCATCACAACAGTTGATTATTTTAAGCGATAAATTTTCAACAGTTTTTAATTTTTTTTCAATTTTATTAGATAGCATTTTTTATTCTCATACAGTACTCTCCAAAATTGTGACAAATCGTGTAGTTTGTCAAAAAATTCAAAAAACTAAAAAGTATTATGCTTCCACTACCAAAGTAGTTATGATCTTCTCCCAAGTGACGTCACAAATCTGGTGCGGAAGGGGGAAGTGACTTTCCGTTTTTCGCGTAAAAAAGGGCTTCGGTGTAACCTCTCTTTAATTTATAGATCATGTGTCTTTTTATCATGAATAATTACAATTAATTACGATAAAGCAAAGAAAGCCTGAAATTCTGATCCATCCATACTGTAACGAAAAAATTGTCCATTACGAGTAAGATAGTGAATCTTAAATGTTCTTGGATAATTTTTCGTTTTACAGGGAATATAAAATGCAAAATACATACTTTGCAAAAGACAGATTATTTCGCATTACTGATTTATTAAACCAATATAAGAATCGATAATATAACCTTGAAATAAATACTTCCAGTTCAATGAATATCATAATACTTGTATTTTATATTTATGTAATTGAACCATGAAAAAAATACACCCATCACCTCAAAACCTTGACACAAACTACTTTCCTCCGGTAAAAAAAAAATCAAAAAAAATCATTCCACACAATAATATATTAATAATGAACATACAAGATCCCAATAAATTGTATACAGTATAAAAATCCCTTGCACGAAAAAAAATAAAATTCACGATAAATTGCATTTAATTAATGCACACAATACACACCGCTGATATTGGAAAATTCTTTAATAACGTCTGTGATCGCGATAATTCTGATATCTATTTCTATACCTTCCATCGTCACGATTATGATATCCATCTCGTCTATCATGTCTGTATCTGTCACGCCTGTTATCGTCAAAATTCCTACGTCTGTCTCGTCTATCATTTCGATAATCAGATCTGGACGAATCATCTCTACGTCGATCATCCTGTCGCGATGACCAATTGAAGTTTCTTTTCGGTTTATGGTACCATGGATCGATAATAGGCGGATCTCCGATATTAGTTTCTAAAATACTTTTATAATCTGCGTCTTCTTCAGTGTATCGATTGGCGAATAATTTTTCACAATCTGCGATGAAGTTTTGTTGTTCGTCGGTCAATTTCAAAATATTTTCTTTGTTTTGTACCGAAGTGTCAGAACCGTTTTTTGTATCTTCGGCCATATCACAGGTTAATATTTACGAGCCTTTGTTAGAACAAGAATTCGTAGTTTTTAGCGAACGATAATTCACCGAATATATTTGACACCTTTTGTTTTAAATTATTCACTTCACATCAGTCTAGGATCAAATGTTAGCTATATCTGGATATCATTTACATTCAATGTTCGTCAGATTTTTTCAGTGGAAATGCACACTTCATTTAGATGTATCAAATATGTATCGAGAGAAGTATGATTTCCAATTTTATCAGTCATATCTAAAAGCAAACACCAGATGTATGAATTATACGAACAAATTGTTGAAACAAACTATAAATTAATTCTTACTCAGTGAATAAATAATTTAAAAATTTTACATTTAGCTTTTTCTCTTGTAGTGCTTCAAATATGCAGGATCGCTTCGCTTAAAATGAATGTTGAAACCAATTGCGGTCTTAGCACACCGTACCTTTTTTAAAAAACCATACATATATTATTACACATTCAATACAAATTGCTCACAACATGAGAGTTACAAATGGTATAAATTTGTTAATTAAAAGAGGAATTACTAAACAGATTCTACCCATATAGAGTTATTTTTTAAATTAAAATATCAATTTTCAATGTAGTATTTATATAACCCCCTTGTAACTATGAAAGTTCTACCTCACAGAAGTTGATCAAAACTGATCACTAACAAATGAGGAAAACTATAGAAAAATGAATAGACAACGCAATGACTTCATAAAAATAAAGAGTAATACCTACCTAAATCACAAATTTTATTCAAAATTTCCAAATATTTTCTATAAAATATTCGAAATCTTCATATCAGAAATTAGATAAAAATAAATTTACATTTTACAGTATTACCAATTAGATAAATAAAAATGTAATACAACAAATGATAAATTGATGATGATAATTTGGATAAGTCAACATGACGTCAATAAAATGGTTTTTATTTCAATTGGTTTCGGTTTCAGTTTTTGCTTCTTGATTCCATATGAACTTTAAATTTCTGTAATGCAAAATTGAAAGCAAAGGAATTTGAACTATTGAGAGGTATAAAATTTGGATTAAGAGATCTTCGCGATTTTACTACAAATAAGATTGATTCTATCGAAAAAATTCTACAATGTAAATTCAATTTGTAGAAGTTGAATGAAAGTCAACACAAACAGATGATTGTATGAGAGAAGGCCTGAGAACAAATTTTGTAACGTCATTTGACTAGGCCATTACATTTTATAAGAGTTGCAAAATATCGATACTTTTTCTAGTATGAAGTAAATTTTTTTTATCAAATGAAAATTAATTTTTTCAAAAGCATTCCAGAATGATTAATTTAACATTGTATGTTGTGTATTAGAATTCAGAAACGAGCACATCTTCAACCTGTGCAAATAATATAATTACTAAATTGGAATAGAATTCCCAGATAAATAGGAGGATGAAGCACCCAGCGGGTAATAAAAATGACAACAGGTGCCCTTCTTCCATTTAAGTTATTGTTTCTTCACCTTAACCTAGTCTACTTACTTCAAAAGAAATGGTGGAAAATTGCGCCGTCCAGCTGCCGTAATTATATTGGGGTACATGTGTATGTGGGCATCAATGGTAAATTTGTACCAACTCTCACCTTCCAGGTTGGTGGGCGAAGCATATTTGGCAGCTTGTCATGTAGTATATGACTTCGTCCACTATTGGATCCTGCAGTTCTTTGTCTAACATGTGCCTTTGCCAATCTTCATGGCATTCAGAACAGTAAGATCGGCATGCTGGGCATCGATTTGCTATCCAGCCAATTTCATGTCTGTCCCATTCTGGGTGGTTCTGAAATCCATGTCTATGCCATAGTATCTGCTATTTTTCGGCTTACATGTGCGCTATGGCCCTCACCATGAATAAATGCGAATATTGCATCCTACCCAGGCAGATGATATCTTGCGTTGGAGGAGGCGATGAATCTGAGGTGGTTGCTGAGGTTCCAGTATCTGTTCCGGTTGTGGTGGTTGTTCCAGTTGCAGTGGTGGTTCTGAGGATGGTAAAACCTGTTGCTGTTGCCCAACGAAATAACAACACGCTCTCTGCACGCATACTGGCTAAGCTTTTCCAGGATCATCAACCAATTCTTCCAATGGAGTCCTAGGTGCTCTTCCATCATCTCTGTGTCCTCCTCTACGAGCTCCTGGGCCGCATCCTCCTTTTCCTGCTTGTACTACAGCAGCTGAAGTGGGAGCTGCTTCAACTGGGGTGTTGAGAGGCACAGCCGGCAAAGCTAATGGTACTGCATTTTCGTTATCATCATGATCATCATGTAGAAGGTCAAATTAATGGTACAGTTGAAGGGTCGCTCCAAAGAACAACCATAGTCCATAATTAACCAATAAGAGCGCACTATACATAGACTATGGCTGTTTATCAAAGAAAAATGTTCAAATTCGTGGTTTTTAAAATGTGAGTATAAAATATACCGGATTCTGGAACATATTTTTTTTCTATGGATTTCCAACCAAATTTATCCATCTTTACAATTAAACAACCAATAAAAACAATTTCAGTTTTCCAACCATATTTTTTCTATTTCTATCCCTTCAACAACAGGTTGAAAGTTTTATCTATTCATTATCCAGAAAAAATTAAGAGGCAATTTCAACAAAATTGATGTTCATTTTTTTGTAGATTCAACGCCAATATTTTCACTTTATTCAACCATTTTTGGTAACCTAAGTTTTGTAAAAAATTCAGTAAAGATTCGACCCAATATTTCTGATTTAACAACTAATTTTTATGAAATATTCTGGAGCAGATTTAAAAAAATCAAATCAACAAAAATCAACACCAATATTTTTATCTAAATATGCTATACGCCTTGTAAGTGTATGATTACAATGTAGCACTCTTTACCACCCCCAGGGATTGTAAATGAATGCGCGCGCTGCATTTTATTACAGCAAATCAAATTTACGGAATTTTGAAGTTTTAAACTTATATTATTTTGAATTGAATTAAGAGACTAATTATTAGTTGATTAATAAATTTAAAGAAATGAAAAGAACTAAAACAACTTTTATCAAGATTGGTTTTAATTTTACCCTGCAATATCCGCTGCTCTTCTGCAATTTATTCCCGGAATTAGGATTACTTTTTATTGTAAGTATAGAATAGAATAGTTATCTATTCTATACTTACAATAACGTAAGATATTTCCATTTTCAAAATGCATTTTTCCGCTTAATTCTATGTCCCTTCGCGATTGAAACAGACTATAGTGAATTCGGCAATACTAGGCAACACCATGCGTGATGGATTAAATTAATTTTTCCTACATTTGGTAACACTGATTTCCACTCTGAATTCCAAAACAATACGATATCAACGTATCGTCCCATCTTATACTTCTACTCCACTACTTCCACTAGTTTAGTCTTTGTTACACTTGAATGGTGATTCATTTGAAACGTAATATTCTATGTAAAATGTGAAAATTACATCGGTATCGTTTTCTCGTTCGTATTTTTAATTCTTATTAACGATGATAAAACAAAACCCTCCGCTGTTTTCGGACGACAAACCCATCACCGCAGTGTGTGTTATTGAAGATGCGTACAAATGTCCTAAAGGATTCAGAGCCGTAAGTAATTTAATCATTTAACTATTTCTCACTGCCCACCACTTACTCGACACATTGTCTTTCTGTACTTTGTATTACAGATCACCAAATCTTACGATGCGGATATGCCCGCAGACTTAGGCAAAGACAATTCATTTTTCGCCAAAAAGTCAGCTCGTTATTTATGCATATCGAAAACTGAAAGTATCGCTGATTATGTGCTAGAAGATTTGAAAATAATTAACGAAAAAGATTTGCCCCCCGAAGGCTACGGTCTTATCCCTAGAACAATGGATAGCGGTAAGTTTGCAAGTTCGCACGTGAATTTATATCATCTTATGTGCTTGAATTTATGTCACGAATATTGTTTACGTTCGTTGACATTAGTAGTAAACAATACCTCATTCAATTCCCGTATTTTAAAATAGGTTTGTGTTACGTTGATCGATTGTTCGGTCTGTTTTTTTTTTGTCGCTTATTTAACATTTAAATGAAAAATGTTCTCTCGGTTATATTCATTCGTATGGAAGTACATATGTGTGAAAGTATACAAAACTATCGTTCAGATGGACGTGATTTAATGTGCTAGATAGTCGCAGTATTGATATAAAGAGAATTCTTCGAACATCAATGATGCGTTAATTATCTAATCGTCACGTAATAAATGTCACTATGACCAGAATAACATTAGTGATTCAGTCATCCCTTTCGATAGCCTCTTTGTGCGGTGTGCGTTTTATTCACAAAAAACCCGAAACTACGGTCTATTGATCGCGTAAATTCAACTTCGTCGTGAATTAATTTTACACCGGTTTGATTTTGATACTTGTTATTCTTTAATTATGTACAAGCTTTGTACTTATGTATACTGAATGCTTTTAGATAACCTCGAATTTTGTCGATTTTCAATATCAATATTACTCTAAACCTTTACACGGAGTTCTTATTTTTAATTTTGATTACGGTTTTCCTTCGATGATATCATTCTATTCGTTTTCGAGTATTCTGTACTCATTTTGATATCTTTGGAAATTAACTTATCTTCGAATGAGATTCCGGATGATTAAAAAGTACTATTTGCTTGGCGAACGTACTTCTTCAAGTTTTGTAGTAAATTTCAAGTACTCGTGGTAAGGTACTTGTGTTTTTTCAACTTCAAAAATCTACAAAGAAACTCGAACACTTCACGATGAATAGAGACCTATCTACGATATAAAATGCTGGCACGAATTTTCATTTTTTAAAAGGATCCGTTAGTATGCGTTTCATAATGAAAGTAGTGTACCTTGATGTATTCAAGGTATAATGTGCTCCTAACGTTGACTTTAATTTCACGCTATTTAACCGACAATTGCCTTGATGTTTGATGATGTATTTATTAATTTACAGATCAACGAAGCTGGCGAAAGAAACAATTATGTTATAAATTATCGCGGAAAAACCTATGCCTCAGATTCGTTGTCGATATTGCCATCTTGGTAAACAAAACTAAAGGAACACCTCCTGGATTTGATCTTATTGGGTGAGTGAATCATTGTCAACGTACCGTATAGGCTCTTCTCGATGACTAATCAACTGCTTAGTTCATTATGTCAAAATTTCAAAAGCATCAATACTTCAGTGTACTCGAAATTAAATGAATTTTTGTTAGTGAGATAAATCGACGAGGTATACAGTTCGATAAGCATACGTATGAAATTTCAAGTTGATTACGTGAGTTGTTGAAATCATAAACATCGAACAAACATGAATTCAACTGTTTCTTCTTCCTTCTTTTCTTTTCTCCGCTTTGGTATTAATAATTTTTGTAAATTTCGAAACTAAAACCATTGTATTATTTACAACCAGTCACTGTTCAGTTTTATACTTTACATAAGATGTTAAAATTTACAGCATTCCAGAGTAAACCAAAATTATTTTTTTTGGTGCCTGCCATCAATCACCTCAAAAGTATATTCGTTTATTACTCGAACGTTCACATTACGTGACTTCATTCCATGTTTAAAATTGTAAATAAGTAGTAAAGCGTAAGAGGGGTATTGGTTATATTGGTAATTAAATGATATACCATTGAACCGGACTCGTTATTGTTGACTTTTTTTTCTTTCCATATTCGTAGCCATTTCTTGCCTCTCGCCTCTTCATTTTACGGCGTAATTTTTCATTGTTTATACAAAATAATTGGCCATTTGGCTATTCTCATCGTACAAATAATCACGTCTTCGTCGTCGTTTTGTTTATATTTTCCTAATCGAGGGGGCTAACCATTTTGGTAAATACTTTTCACATCTTAATGTCTAAAAATCACTTGGGCTATCTGATACGACCGGAAAAGATGGCTTTAGAATGTTAATTTTTACTCTTCGTAGATTGGCAGCGTTGGTTAATTAAAAGCAACTTACATACTATGGATGTAAATTGTTTGTATGATAAGGTCTACGTTGTCGGTTCATCGTGTCGGGTTTGCTTTATGTATCGTGCTCGTACGAGCTGATAAAATTAGATACGAAAATATCCATGCTCAATGCTCAGTGTACCAAGCTAGCCTGCTCGAAACTCGAGTGGCTTTTGGTTTTTGTACTCTGAGCAGAGCTGTATGAGTCATGTTTTGTGGCAGAAGTGAGAAGGTCGAAGGTCGATGCATTGTGGTATTATAGTATTTATTTTGTTCTAAGTTCGGAGGTTTGGTGAGGAAAAAAAATGCAAAAAAAACAAATAGCTAATTAAATTCATCGAGAGGAATAACTTTTCATTGTTCGACGCGAAGAGAACGCGGTCAGCCTATCGGTAACGATAAATGATTAAATAATTTCAAAGGAAATATGTTGACGTCATAAATCTTTCTCTGCACTTATTATCGTATTTACAGCTAGCTCTATTAAATGGTATCTAAATTATCATGTAAAATGTATTCAACATTGATTAAATGTTTAATATTCAATTTATTATTTTAGAGAATTGAATGGGTTCCTGATTTGTGTGAAATGGCAATCTACAGCACCTGTTGCTAATCATATTGGAAACTCGAACGTAAAGTAAGTTGTGCGTAGCTTTTGCACGTTAAATTTTTCACATGGAAGTAAATTTACATGTATTGTTAGGTTGTCGTTTATGTAGTGAAAATGATGTGTTTATCGGCTTTATTACTCATGTTCTAGCGTCACAAATGGATATCCAAAGATGAACGGTGATGTAGCGAATGTAAATGGACTATTGGCCAGATGTGATATAAGCGCTAACATACGAAACGATAATCACGATTATGAAAATTTAGTTATGAAACCAACTCGTCCTGCCCCTAGTGTGCCCAACTCTGCCAATCAGTGCGCTTCCAACGCGTATTGTCAAGGTGAGAATAATTATTGCTGCCTGTCGAGCTTTCCAATGTGGCTCTAAGGTTCTCTTTAAATCAAATAATGTTGAACAGGGTAAACATGTGATGTTTTTAGTTTGATTTACTGTGTCATTTTGTCATTGAAAACCAGCCTATTGTAGTCTATCAGCCTACAGTGTAAGAGAGGGGAGGGGGTATCAACAAAATCCATTTCGGGGTTCTGGAAGACCATTACGGCCATTTTTGACCATGTCAAATATTTACTTTTATTTTTATATATTTTTTTCCCAAACACTAAAATCATTTACTCTGCTCCATACCGACCAGAATCGCTCTAATTCGGTCAATTGGTTCAGTTTGGCGGCAGATTGGATATATTTGAGTTGGGATAACCCAGTGTCAAAATTTAGTTATATCAAAATTTGGTGGAGGGGATGCTGAGGAACCAAAACCGCAAAAATTGTTTCTTTTCAAAACAATCGACAGAGAATCCAAAGTTGTATTACATATCCAAAATTTAGTCTTCCAGGACAATTAGAAAGGGGATAGGGGTGTTTACTCCTATAGCTGTTTCTCTCCTATCTCCTTACCAATTTGACCTAGGAAGTTGAAATTTGATATATACATTTCATAGGGGTACCAGATGTGCGCCTTTTAGAGACATTGACTTTTCAGCCTCATGTACGCCCTCACAGCCACGAAAATGTAGTTTTTTGGTCAGTTTTTCTTGTTTTTTGAGTTTGTCTCCCATACAGCCCCCCTCCGAATTACCCTAGTAAGTGAAAATTTGGTTAGTAGATGTGGTAGGGTTCTTGGATGTGTCTTTTAATGGTCTCAACTTTTGATATCCGTTGAAGTCCTCCTACTCTTATTACTGATTAGAAAAAATCATCGCTTTCAGTTCACATGAATATAATATCTCACGAAAATATGTGTTTTTTTTTTTAGTAATATTGTAACTCTTCGTTAGTTGAAATATCGAGGTGAAATTACAGCTTGTGCACATTTATTATTTAATAAAAAGTTACTCAAAATTGGTGAAGTTCTTGGATTTTTAAAATCAATGCCATGTAAAATTTGCTTGTCGTTGGTTGAAAAACATTAAACCAGTTTCAAAAATATATTGACAATAAATAATGAACCAAGAACGAAATGTTTCAAACGAAATCTCGTTTTCATACTTTTATTTTTTCAAAAATACAATACGTAGCTGAGAGTTTTTTTTGTTTGTAACTTATTCGCATTTGTTCTCTTTCTTGAAACCATTACTCATCACGTGCTTTAATGTTTTTTTATAGGTTTACAAGGAGTGCCATTTGTGTTGAATACTCGACTAGAATTCAGCTCGAAATCATTACTTGTAAGTATGTTACGAAGTTTTTCTCGTTAAAGAGAAGAAGACGGAGATGAGATTTTTTTTTTAGAAATGTTATGATGTAAATTTACTTGTTAATTTTTTGAAAAATTCAAAATCGATTTTGGTTTGTAATGCATCATGTACAAAATATGTCTTGAAAACTGTCGTAAAATTTGTGTTTTCCTCATTGTTTATTCATGCATTTTTTTTTATTCAATCTGATAATAAGATTTGGTCAAAGTTTTTGGTGCCAAGATTTTCTTCAGTGTTGAATAATTATTTGGATAAGTAATTTGTGATATTTGATAAAGATTTTAAAATAGCCCAAACTACCTGCTTGTAACGAAATTTATTTTGTTGGGATTTGATCCTTGATATTTGTGAAACAATTTTATTTTTTTATTATGTGAATTTTGATTCACTATAAAAAATAATTCTACTTTTACCTGTCTGTAATGATGAAATGTATTTCTCTCATTTTAGGATTCTCTGCCATCCGTTACGATTAAAACAAAAGAAGATATCGATAAGGAAGTTAGTAAAATTATCATTATTTATTTTATTTTGATCATATTTCGCAACATGTATTTATTGAAATTATTTTTTTTTCGGATCGTTCGTTTTTTACAAATCTTTTAAATTAAAATATAATTTGATTTTTGTTAAACTTGTTCACTAGAATTTTTAAATTTCCAAAGTGTATCGAAAAATTCTGAAATTCCGAGTAAAAAAGCGAACCATTAAATTGTATACATTTATATTGTATTTTAATTGTTTAAAATTTTTTTTTCAGTATTTTTACGATTTCAAGACCGAAAAAGAACTGTGTATGTTTTGAAGAAAGAGACTCATATGAACTCAACTTAGGAATTTGCTCTCATCATTACGTATCTATTCAACAAAATCGCTAATTCGCGATTTATTAATGGAATATTTCTTTTAAATTTATAAGCAGCTCGTTTATCATTAATAAGCGATGGTGGTGTTCAAAAGAATGAACGGTGCACATCTTTTTATGAAAGTAATTTTAGAATTCGAACGAAGGATCCTTTTTCAAGATACAAATAGCTTTAACATATTCAAATTAGGTTGTTCGAGATTAATTTTCGAAAATCTCGATGTTGTATCAAGTACATACATATTGTATTTTGTATATTTTTCTACATTTATGTAGTTTATTTTCTTCTCATGTTCCTCAGTTTTATTTGCGATCACAACGAATAGTGGAATTTTTCTATTTATTTAATTTTTTATACACACAATTTCGTTTAAGTATGGTACGTTCATGAAACTCGTGTAATTTTTTATGTAGCCTGTTTTTGTTTTATTTCAGTTTAACAAATTACTTTATTTTTTTTTGGACTGCGTTAAATAACGTTTAAAAGCACAATGAATATTATTGTACTGGTACCTTTTACTTAGTTGAATGATGATTATGTGTGATCTTACGTGGATGAAAATCTCCGATAGTTGCGGATGAAGAAAAGGAACTCATTGGACGAATATTTCACCTTAGCAAAATATTAAGTCGATTGAAACTTAATTTTTTTGCGTATAAAGGAATATAATGGGCAGGTACCAACGGAAAGAGATGTGATGAAGATCAAATTACTCGCATCGTTAGCAATGTTCGATCAACGAATGGGTTACCGACTAGAAGAACCGCTTTGTATTGAATTGATTTTTGTGATATTTCAACCGCTACCAGATTGATTTTTTTTTTTTTGCAAGTTCCGGATTCACTTTTTTATTATTATTATTTTTTTTTAATCGCTACGTATTAATTTAGATTTCTATTGTTTTTCTCATCGGCTAATATTCGTTCGCTTGTAACGTGATATTTTGTATTTATTTGTAATATGATTAAAATAGCGATGCCATTTTTTATTTGTACCCGTATTAATTTATTTATGAGCTTTTTTCGACGGTTTTTTTTTTTTATTTGCATTACTCCGTATGCGTAATACGTGTTTTTATTTTTAGCGGTGTATTTATTCAGTCGTAAAAGCCCATATTGATTAAGACTGCGATGTTAATTTCGAATTAAATAGAAATTTATTTGTATTACGTGTACATGTGTATTATTTTTTTGACAGTAATCAAGACAGATAACTCGACGATTTGGGATTTTGCTTAATACGATGGAGTTACAAAGAACGTATATAAATACATACATTGTATTATTATTTGGCATTGCGTTGCGATTTGTCTACGTAAATTTTTAGAATTGGATAAATTGAACGCGGGTGTATTTTGATCCAAACAACCTTCACCAAGTGACCAATCATAATGACCTTTTTTTTTAAGTACTCGTTTGTTGAACAGAAAACCAAGACGAGTGGGGTTTATAATGTAGCTTGAAAAGCATTGTTATCTAATGACGTGCCTCGGTGCCACTTTCGTTAAATTACTACACTTCGATGTATTGTGGAGTTGTTGTTGTAGTAGTACGACTATCCGCATTACACTATCTCGCTGTGTACCTACGGTGCGTACTGGACTGGGTCAAATAACGGTGTATTTATAAAACAAACTTACTAGATACAGACTGGGAAATAGTTTACGATTCGTTATCAAAATTAACCACCGAAATTCATTCTTTATGGAATTTCGATGATATGTGCATCGGAATTGTAACATCCGATAAATTGGTCAGTATTGGTATAATGATTTATGAAATCGATACGATTGAATGAAAGTATGTAGTGGTCAATACTGAAAATACATCCTTGATGGAGTACATGTAGATTATACCATGGTGTGTAATAAGATTACCGATTATACGTATACGTATAAAAGATATTCAGATTCAATACGAGGGTCGTTTGACGAAAATATTGTATTGTCTTGTCCTCTTGGTACACTTTATTAATATCATGTTAGTATTATTTAATATTGTTTACTATGTGAATGAAATAATGAAGGATTTTTTTATTGTTTGAATGCTCGTTGGATATTTGTGAAATCCTTTGAGTCGTGTACAATCGTGTGCAATCAATTTTCAAGGAAGTTTCTCAGGTGTGTAGTGAAAGTAAAGATGAAAGATATTTCGAAATATTTATTTTCATTCGTTATAATTATTCATTTTAATGATGTTATGCGGCAGAAAATGAGTTTGAGTTTTGTTTTTCATTATAGCAATAGCAGGGAAGTGATTAGGTACTGATTACGCGTGGAAGATCCAAGTTCCTCTTAAATTTTAATTATTAATTATACTTTGTAATTACATTAATTAATCGAAACTTAATTTTTGCATAATTTAAGTATCAATCATCGGTTTTGTAATCGTAATGATGATTTTAAAGAAAAAGATAAACTTGAAAAATTCGTATGTAAGAAATAAAATTGAAAATTAAAAAAGAATCATGAAACACGAAACATCACTAAAAAACTTTCGAACATTTTTGAGTTAATTTGACTGTTTGAGTAAACTCAGTTGGTAACCCTGTTTCGAAGTATGAAAATTTCCAAAATTTGAAAAAACGACCATTTTTTATTATTTTGTTTCTACATGGATGAAATTTTGAATTATTTATTAATTAATCGCGTATTTAATTTAATGATTATGATAGTTTTGGTTCGGTAAAGTAGTGATTAAATCATTTACCAAGTGTTCGATGCGTAAAGTATACTTATACAATTGAAAGTACTGTAGTTGTTTATCAAAAATTGATTCAAACTGAAAGGTTACAAAAGTGTTTCAGTTCATACTCCAATTTTCTAATATTCTCGCGAATAAAGTTTGGTATCTACGGTAACTACTTACTTATTGAAAATTTCCTCAAACTTCACGATCTGTAAAAATGTTTCAATCCATGTAAGCTCATCTGCAATATTTCGGCATCGTTAATTTTTCGTTGTAGAAATGGAACGGTATGCTTTTAAATAACCATTTATCATGTTTGTAATTATATTCCTAGATTACTTCAACGCATTAAATCACGGTAATACTTCAATATTTTACTTATATGTTGACAGATGATATTATGCACACCTACGATTAAGAACGAACGTGAAGAGGAATTGAAAATTTCGCAATTGCTTTTGCCCGAGGAGAGCTTTATATCATTAAATGAAAGAACTTCCTAAAATGAACCGGAACATGGCCCCAATCGATTTAGTTGAAATGACCGTGACCAAAACAACGTACCGAGGTGGCGACCAAAATGAACAGCAGCATCTATTACTGTTACGATCATCGCAACGAAATCGAACGATTAATATGGTTTCGTCATTTACAGAGTAAGTTGTCTAGAAATAGAAATAAAATTAATATCGAAATGAAAGTGCACCCTATACAATCATAACCACAAATTGTTTATAGATCTGTGTCATCACTTATCAGTTTCAGTTGTATTGGCCACCTACAAATTCATCGCGAAGTATTTGATATATTTTATTATAGAAGAATAATCGAACTACTTGTGCAAGTCGATGCAGAACACGTTCGCAAACTACCGATTGGATATGTAGCGGTCACGTGGATGCTGGCGAGGTTTTTTATTGGAGAGCTATCAGTTGTGCTTCTCTGTATACGGTTTTTATGCCCGATTACCGATGAAAGCGGTTGAATTTCTTTAAAGTTTGTTCACCGGCGTTCAGTGTTCGCGATCGAGTCAGTAGTAACGATCTGTGTGCGGTGTCGAGTCGTGTTCTTCTTATCAGTGGTGCGTATTGAACTGCGCGTTGTGCGATTGTGCGGTTTTGGCGTTCTTTCATTGTCGGCGAGTTTGCGCGGTTTGTATCGAAATTTTTCTCGATCACGGCGTCGATTTGTGACAGTGTTAGTGATAGTGATTAGTGTAGTGATCAATAAAATGTACACAATGGATTACGAATTCAATTGTAAGTATACGAAATAGTTCCGGTTTAGTGTAAGATCTTGATTTATCATCCTGCCAAACATGTATACCTCGTATAGATCTTTTGTATGCTACCTGTAATGCTTACGGTGTCTTGAAAATTTTACTGGTGTTTTGATTTACCGGCGTGGGTGGAGAAATCGTTGCTAAGTTGTGTAGAATTTTTTTCGTTTCATGTCAGATTGTCATCGCAAGAATTGTTGTCAATTGTGTGTGTTTTTTTCGTCGTCTGCGTATGACATCATTTATTTGAACAAGTGGTTCAAGTGCGCCAAATTATCTAGTCGAGTGAAATATTGGTGGTAGTAGGTGTGCAGTTAACCTAGGTTGAAAATTCATCTTGGAACTTTCTAGTCAATTTTGTTCTTTATAAGTATTATCTTTCGTTTGGGTTTCGCATGTTTTCAAAGTACAGTTTATTTAACTTACACGTTGAACTATTGAAAGTATTTATCGGTTAAATATAAATCAAGTATTCGTGTTATCATCTCGCACAAATTCAAATTACACCGTTTTATATCGATTTGTTTTCATCAAGTGGCGTCGAACTAACGAATTTATCGTCGAAATTGGATGTCTCTTCGAGAATGAAAAATATCATACGCTTTTCACAGTACGAAGCCCGAAGTCACCGTGCAATCCATCTGGTGAACTAATTCTTTAGGTGAAATGCTGAGAAGTTCGTATGTTCCCATAAACAAGAAGCATAACAAATGTTCAGAACACCTTTCGTCGTTCATTGCAGTATATCACAATGTTATATTCAGTGTACAGTATATGTGTAAGCGTATATAGGAAAGAAGAAAAAAAAATACGTGGAAACGTGTTCGCCATTATATCGAATATCTACAAGTCTTTCTGTGTCTCTCTGTTCCCCACAACTTGACCGTATCAGTTCACCAACTTCAACCATCAACAAGGACGCTATATAAATATGATCTCCCAAATTTCATTGCAATTGAGTAATTTTCTACGACACCCGATTAATTCTTATTTTTAAACCGGTTCTAGCTGACTCATCAACGAGTAGGATATCTTTAATTTAGCCGTTTTCTCATCACGCTACACTGCCAACACATCAATACAACAAATTGATTAACGATTATCTGAAGTTATTTGTAAAAACGAATGTTTATTTTTATTCGAAGAAGCACTGTTTATGCGTAAAGATGATTTTCGAAGCGTCAATTTTTTCCATCGTGGAGTACGCAAGTGAAGATTTTATTTCGGTTTACTTACTCAAAGTGCCCCATTACGAAGGTGTTGAATTATCGTAAAAAATACTCATTCGTCGCTTTTATAACTCAAGCTGACGCTAACAGTACCATATGGTGATATGGATTATCATGGTGGGCTTCATCCTTCCTTCTCAACCCTATTTAATATAATTTTCTTTCTTTACACGTCGTTAGCTCGTATATAATTACGATGATGATTTCATTTATGAAATTGAATTGCATTAATAAAAAATTGGTGTTTTTTTTCAATCATACGATCTCAATTGTTCGTAGGTGTGATGATTGAATGTTTATCATTTCAATTCTACGGAATGATCTGTCTGAAAATCATACCAGCATCCGTCTAAATGAATGAATTTACATTTCTAATTCGTATACATTTTCGGTTTCCTTAATAAATAAATAAAAAAAAAAGAAGAAAAAGAAACAAATGCAATTACATCAAGTATCTCGATGTTGTTGGTGGTGTAATTATCTCGAAAATTAATTGCGTTAGAATCGGGGAAAAAAGGCGAAACGATTATTTAGTTGCTATAATGTTTTTAATTATGGCGCGACATTTCTAAAGTGAATAGAAAACGAAGCTTTTTTTTCACCTAATTGATGTAGTATTTCGCTTAATGATGGTAAAAGTCTGAGAGGTTCCATATGGTGTGGGATTTTTTTTCCAGTGATACCCAAAAATTGGATCATGTTTGCATTATGTATTATCAAAGTATGAAAATATTGAATTGAAATTTGTATTATTGATTAATGAATGAAATCGAAAGTGATCTTTGTATTCAGATTACTCAAAGACAGTAATTATGACAAAAATTTTCTCATGTGTTGACGAAATTTTTCAAATTCATAAACATGTCCGATGATAAATTTACGATCGAGTGAAACGTTACTCGGTTTCGATGTTATCAAACTGTATAATTAAATGTATCTGTAAACGTAGTAATTAACTTAGTTGGTCATTAATTGATTACTGAACGTATTTTGTTTTCACAGATGAAATATCCAACGGAGTGTGGTAGTTTTAGAAGTAGCCAGCATACATTCTATGCGAGGTAAACGAGAAGATGACCGAAGAGATAGCATTTTCTGATTGGTCCGAAAGACTGGAAAGATCCGGAAACGGCAACGATGATTTGAACGATGATAACACGGCAGAAAATGCGAATAGTTGGCTTCCGGCGTATGGCTTCCATCAGCCAGTATTGCAGCAAACGTTTGTGCAGGATAAAAATTTGGAGTTTTATTCTAACGGTGAGTACCCTACCTTTCACCCTATGTAAGCTAATTCCGTGGTAGGAAATGGTTTTATGACTATGCGGTTAGTGTATAAGTGAAGCGGTCGCTTGGTCTTGGCCGTATCGTACATTTTCTTAATTATAGTCACTCACCCTGCTGCATTTCGAAAACGCATAATGTAAATTGACTCGTCGTAATTTTATATGCCTGGTTGAACGCGCAGTACTTTACATCGAAGATGCATTTATAGAAGGGAAGTTCACCCTGTGGAATTTAACTAATGGATAGTATATGTCTACGCCTTTAAACCTATTTGCCTTCTAAAATGCATTTTTTTTTCATTTAATCGATTTAACGCTATTACGAGTACTTTCGCATACTATGTAAAAAGACTTTGATGCATTCCCTTTATTTAAACTACAATTTACCTTGTAATTTTTTTTTTTTTTTTTTAATCGCGTAGCATTTGATATTTTGTATTAGTAGTTTACCAAAATTTACGATGTTGTAATGTAAACAACGACAATAACGTGCGTTTATAATGTTGCAAATTATTTGTAAATTATTAACGCGAGGAAACATTCACCGAGATTTCTTAACTTTTTTTTTCTCGATTGGTTCATTGTTATTGTATGTTTACTGTTAATTTCATTGTTTGGGAAATCATTCATTTCGTATGAATTGGATTTCATTCGATGTGTGTGAAGCGGCAAACCGGTAGGTGACGTTTTCGGGGAAAGAGGTAGTTTGAAGTGGTTTTCTGTTTTCATTTTGAATGCAATTAACTGATTACTTGTGTGTAAGGTGCATTTTGCTCTTATACGTAATTATCAGTTGACATGAGGAAATCATTATGTTGTCGTTTTGTGTGTGTATTTTTTTTTTTTTTTTTGAAATATCGAGTGCATTTGAGAGTAATTAAGTACTGCTGATGACATAATGATATGAATATTTTCGATAAAAATCGTTTTTGAATGTGATTTATACGAATAAAATTATCGTAATGAGATGAAAAGAAACGAAATATCTGTAAAATCTTGAATGTCTTAAAATTAGAAAGCACAACGTAAAAATAAAAATACAGGAAGCTGTTATTGTGTTGCAAATCGGAAATGTTGAAGAAAAGTATTCAAAATAAAATTAAAATTTCAACAAAAATCAACAAAAAATAAATAACAATCTCGAAGACATTGTGATACGTCTAAAAATATCGTTAAAATTGTTTTATAAAAGTTTTATTTTCTCTATTAAAGTATGAAAAGATTAGTCAACTTGAAATTACATATACTAACATTATATTATGAGTTGATTAAATCCAAGTGGAGCTCTTCTATCTACATTCACATTTACAACCTCCAAACAGGAAATTTCATAATAGTTCTACTCTTAATTGTGACGCATAAGAAAATTTGGAACAAAAATTGTAGGTAATCAAATTTTTAGAAAAAAAAATAATTACAATTTTTTTTTTCTAAACTTGAAATGATCTTTAAAAAGCTATCCTTGTTTACCGCAGCATGTTAAAATCAAGCAAACCGTCGAGCAAATTCATTCCAAGATGTATAAATACGAAATTTTTTTCTTATGATACACTCCAAACACAATTTTCATTTCATTTCGTTTATTTTTCGTAATTTTTATTATTTTAATTAAGGTAAGTGAAGCACAAAGCTTAAAATTTAAAATCTTATCATCTTCACTTTTCCCCTCAAACAAACGAGCAACAGATTCTTGTCCAACAGCTCAAACTACCCCCATAAACGCCATTCGCCTGATAAAAGTACTTGAATTTCAAAAATTCACACCGTTTAAAATCATCGCAAATATAGACAGAAAATAGATCAAAGACCACGAAAAAATTTTGAAAAATAGAAGAAAATTGCCATGAAATACAGTGAAGATTGATAAAAAGCATCGAAAATTATGTAAAAATTTTACAAAACTGATTCAAAAATTCATAAAATCGATGTAAATTACTAAAAAATGTTAAAAAACAAGTGAAGATTGACATAAAACATGAAAGAAATTGTCGAAAAGCGTTGAAAAATATTTGAAAATTTACGTAACACATTAAAAAATTGTTAAAATTTTCAAAATTGAGTAAAAAAATGACAGCAATTAGTGGAAAAGTAACCAAAAATCGTTAAAAATTATTTAAAATTGACCGAAAATATGAAAAAAAAAATTTTAAATGATTAAAATTTGGATAAAATATTGACAAAAATGCTGAAAATTGATCAAAAATCATGAAAAAAATTATTAAAAATTGAATGAAAAATTTACAATTATGAGTGAAAATTGACTCAAAATCGTTAAAATTCATTCAAAATTGGGTAAAAAATTGTAAATATTATTGAAAATGCGGAAAATTTATTAAAAATCACGAAAAATTAAACAATTCTCATGCCAATTTTTGTAAAAAAATTTTTCCATTTATCAATGGATTTTAACAGTTTTCATCATCTTTTTGATTGATTTTCACTCATTTTTCAACATTTCATCGTAATTTTTGTTCAATTTTTACCATTTTTAATAAAATTTTGTCAAATTTTATTCAATTTTTGAAAATTTATTTCATGATTTTTGATTAATTTTCTGTTTTTTGACCCATTTTTGTCAATTTTTACTCGATTTTCAAAGAATTTTTAGAAATTTTTTTTCATTTAAGGTCAATTTTTACTAAATTTTCAACAATTTTGCATGATTTTTGATCAATTTAGTACACTTTTTTACCCAATTTTTGGTGATTTTTAACGACTTATTTCATATTTTAATTTAATTCTCAATGGTTATTAAGAATTTTTTGTAATTTTTATTAACTGTTCTGCATTTTTAACCTATTACTGTCAAATTTTCGCTCAATTTTCAGTATTTTTAACGACGTTTTTGTTATTTTAGACCAAGTTTCCACCAAATTTTCAACAGTTTTCGTGACTTCGTAAATTTTTGGCTCTTCGTACTTACTTTTTTTCAAAGTTTACCCGTTTTTCAATAACTTTTATCACTTTAATCAATTTTTACCTATTTTTCAACATTTTTGATCGTCAATTTTTTTACAATTTGTTTGTGATTTTTAAAAATCTTTCTCATGGTTTTGGTCAATTTTCACAAATTTTTTCGACATTTTTTCATAAATTTTGATTAATTTTCTTCATTTTTGATCCTTTTTTTGTCAATTTTTTATCCAATTTTCAGTGAGTTCTTACAATTACAACTCAATTTTTACTTCTTTTTCCACGTTTTTTTTGTAATTTTTGCTCAATTATCTGCATTTTTGTCAATTTTTTACTCAATATTTCAACATTTTCATCAATTTTGATTAATTTTTTGTGCTTTTTATGCTTTTTTGTTAAATTTTTAGTAATTTTCATCAGTTTTTCATGATTTTTGATCAATTTTTTGCACTTTTTACCCAATTTTTAATGATTTTAACAACTTTTTTGTAATGTTTTTTAATGTCCTACATTTTTAATGATTTTTATTTAATTTTCACCTTTTTTTCAACATTATTCCTTGAGGTTCGAATAATTTTTTGCATCTTTCACGCATTTATGTCAAGTTTTCAATGATTTTTAAAAATTGTTTGGTCATTTTAGGTTAATTTTCACAACTTTTTCAACATTTGTTCGTGATTTTTAATCATTTTTCTGCACATTTTAGGTACCTGTTTTTATCAAAGGTTAGTTTCAGATAAAAATGTGAATTTTTGAAATTTGAAATTTTCACTACACGGTTTTCATAGCAGAAGAACGAACATTACGTCGGTCAGTTTCAAATTTCAGCTTTGAGATGTATTCACTCATCTTATATATTGGCACCCTTTTCGAATGTTTGACTGAATTTTTCTTTGAAGTTTTACAATAATTATTATTATAATAGGGGTGCAAGTTCTTGCGACATTAATAACTTGGAAGTCATAACTATCTCTGAAACCTCTGAAACCTCTGAAATCGCCAATTCACTGAATCCTTAAAACATACTAGTTCGTAAAACCCTGAAATGCATTAGTTTTAATGGTTTATAAATCTAGATTTACAACGATCATTTTCATTCGGTTGATTTCATTTTTAGTTTTGTTTTTTTCAAATACTTAAATGTATTCATCATTAAATACTCGGGAGGAGTTCATTGTGAATTTGGCATCGTGAAACTTGGGTAATTCTCGAACACTTTCGATGTTAAACTGTTGGCTTGCAAAGAGGTGTCTGAATTAATTTCGATTCGACAGCAAGTGTTTTATGAAGTGACCACGCAATATTTTCTATTCTAATTGTTTCGAGCATCCCTGTTATTGAATTAAAATTGATTGGTTTCAGTTAAATGGTATTAACAAATTAATGTCGCAACGAGCATCTATTGTAAACATTCTAATTATGAAGTTAAAATTCTAGAATTGTACGTATCGTGATATTCGGATGATATTAGGTTAAATCTCGTTTAAAACCGAAACACTTTCTGCCCATAGCTCATTCTGTTTACAAATGTAAAATGCCACATACGCTCGTAGATCTAAATATTGTAATTTACGGTGTTGGTTTATCTTACTCATTCATAATGAACGTAACAATGTATCTGACGACGTGATTCACGTAACACGATAACTCGTCATGTTTGTCTAAACTTTAGTCACATATACGTGATGTCACGCAGTCACACTAAAACGCGGTTGAAATTCGATACGCAATTTACGCTGGTGAATTGGTTTCAAAGGTGGACTTATGCTTATGATATGTATAACGTAAGGTAACCGTAATTAGCGGTTTACTCGCGGTATTCGGATAGCTTCGTAGCTGGCGTCTTGGCGAGAAATTTCGCACGAAAGTAAAGCGTTTTTGAAAATCTAACCAACATTGGACTCGCTGATTTACTAATTTGACTTATATCACGTTCAAGGTTCCTCTCGTCCTTCAAAGATTCGTGTGCTGTGTACATAGCTTAATTGTACGTGAAAAATTCATCACATAGCGACAGGCGTGTTTCGTGAAATTCCTGAATGTCGGCATTGTCGAGATAATTTTCAACTTGGACGAAAAAAATTCGCCCGAATACGAATGTTTATGATGATTTTTCGATTGTGCGGAATTTCATCTGAAAGTGGCTGTAAACACGCGAAAAAAAATAATGTAAACAAGACGCTTATCAGAAGTATTACTACGGTTGGTGCTGGTGTTTGTTACTCGTGTTACGGAGCTATTGTTTATTTTGGCGAGAAATTATCTCTTTCCAAAGTACCTATGTTTGAAGTTTCAGTGAAAAGATGAAAAACTCTGCTTGAAGGGTAAATAGGGTAATGGTTTGAATCTTTCAGCTACCTATTGAGTTACCTTTGCACTTGTGAAAATTCACTATGTTTACATTCGATTTTATCGACTCTTTCGCGCTTCACATTATCGTAAAGTAGTGTACACGAATTTCAAGATTATTACTACAAGCACCCAGTATGAGATGAATGCACATATTCGTGTACATTGTACACGTATGTTTTTTCTCTTTTTTATGATTACTGTGTGAATTTTCTAATACTGCGGAATGTATTTTTTCTGCAATGTATGCTCGATGTTTGGTGGATACGAAGTACAAACAAAGAGCACCGGTAGTAGATCTAGATAAATGCCAAGAATTATTTTACTACCACTAAGCAGAATTCTTTTACTCGATTGTATTATTCTGGTGTTTTGTGATTCACTGATTAAAAATTTTATCGATGCGAAGATAAGCGTTTGTCGCGTCTCGTACGGTGAGAAAAAAAAAACATGATTAGTAGCTGAAACTACTCTTGACTTGTACGAAGAGCGTGGGATTATTAAAAGAGACAATTTATGGTAGAGTTGCAATTGTAGACTGGCCCGCTGTTGTTGTTAAAACCCATTTTATGATTTATTCTTGTCTAAGACATTAGAAGAAATTAATTTAGCTCAAATGCCCCTTTTTACTCCTAACCTTTTTCTTAAGGTTCGCCTCCTTCCCATGTATTTGAAACGTTTGTATCTTCTTATCGATGGGTGTCATGAAAAAATTTCCAGTAAAAAAGTTGTTCTTCAACATCAAATCTACAATTTTTGTAGACATCCTTGCCCCTCATATTTGTATTTTTTTTTTTTTTTATGGAGTACTTCAACAACTTGGTTATATACACTCCTTACGTAAGAGGAAGGGTCAGCGAATCAGATTGAATTTGTGAGACTTAGTTTTTGTATTAGAGAACTGAATTTGTTAATTTCATTTGGGTCATCCGGAATTTGAGGGGAGTCTAGTTGAATTATGTTATGTAAAGCTGGACATTGGAATAGTAGATGTGGAACAGAAGAGTGATGGAGTTGCAGTGTTGACAGGTTGAGGGATAGATTTTTGATAGAGATAGCTGTGAGTTAGTTTAGTGTGTCCTATTCTAAGTCGTGT
>FIZR01030847.1:0-16872 GCA_900060175.1 Ferrisia virgata
AAAAAAAAAAAAAAAAAAAAAAAAAAACGAAATAAAAAGGCTTTTCACCTCTATAATGTGTCTAAAAACTTTTTTCATTCCCGAAAAGTGATTGAAATTGCTCAAAAGTTTCTCGTTGTAGGGCAGTCAACTAAAAAATTGATATTTAGACGTTTAAATCGAAAATTTCTTGATAATTATGGCAATAGGGCAATCATTTGAACGATCTCGTAATCAGGCGGTTGGCTGCCCTGTGGAGAGAAAATTTCGATCAATTTTAATTGGAATTCAGTTTTGTAAGATGAAAATTTTTTTAAAGACATTATTCAAGTAAAAATCCTTTTTATTGTTTTTTTTTTTTGAAAAATAAGATATTTCGATTTTTACCATCTGAACTTTTCAACCCCGTGGTAAATGATTATAAATGAAATCAGATTGAAATTCCAATAGTTCAGAGAGACGCAGTAACTTGAATCGCAATTTTCCAGCTATGTGACCAAGGTCCTACACCACTTTTAGGGGGAGAAAATGATACCCTTAGCTCCACCCTCTTTTGAGTTAAGGGTCACAAAATTTTGTGTAGCGGGTGTTCCACTCAAGGTCAACACCTACGGAGGACAATAAAATCATCGCAGATTTTGGAGAAAAATTAAATTTTTAATTAGATTGAACAGTAAAACGGGTTCGTGATTTCTGAAATGATTAATCGAATATAACGAAAAGTGCATTAAACCAACATGCCAAATTTCGGTTTCGTTACTCACTTTTGAGAGGAGCAAAGTAACGAGTCCTCTCGAAAAAAGAAACTAAAATAAAATTAAATTCTATTTTTCAGTGTTGTAAAACTGTACATGTGAATTGAAAAATCAAAACTTTTAAAAGGCACAGGCGCGTCTAGAACTCCTACTGAACCCACAAACTGAATTTCATCTCTTTAGTTCAATACAGAAGGGAAAAAAAGGCGAGGAATAAACTTAAAAAATGAAAATAAAAACTGCCAAAAAATTTACTTTTAAAAATCAACCCCCTTCCCTTCCAGTCAATATTTATTAAATCTACACGCCAAATTTCACTGTTTTTAATTAATTTGGAGGAAAGTTGGGCATTGAACCAAATTGTAAATATGACAGAAATCGAGCAGAAGTCTACTCTTTCAACAGTGCAAGAGGGCTGAAAAATTGAAACTTTCAAAAGACACACCACATCAGATTTCTTCGATATAAGGTCTTCTCTAAATAGTAAACTGTAAAAGTTATGATTTTATCTCATATTTAAACCAGTTGCAAGTGATTTTTAGAGTTGCGGAATTTCTCCGGCTGAGCAAAAAACTGGTTGAAATATATTTCGGAATACAAATTATACCATTTTTCACGATAAAAAAAACCGGTTATTAACCGGTTTTTCAGTTTCGTATCTCTTAATTTTTCACTGATGAAATCGATGTTGAGAAAAATCATATTTGGATTTGAGAACCGGCTACTGAAAGGAGTGCATTTCTATGAAACTGGTTGCAACCGGTTTCGTTTAACCGGTTTTTCAGTTTCGTATCTCTTTATCTTTCACTGATGAAATCGATATTGAAAAAAATCATATTTGGATTTGAAAACCGGCTACTAAATGGAGTGCATTTCTACGAAACTGGTTATAACCGATTTCGTTAAACCGGTTTTTCAGTTTCGTATCTCTTTATTTTTCACTGATGAAATCGATGTTGAGAAAAATCATATTTGGATTTGAAAACCGGTTACTAAATGGAGTGCATTTCTACGAAACTGGTTATAACCGGTTTCGTTAAACAGGTTTTTCAGTTTCGTATCTCTTTATTTTTCACTGATGAAATCGATGTTGAGAAAAATCATATTTGGATTTGAAAACCGGTTACTAAAAGGAGTGCATTTCTATGAAACTGGTTGCAACCGGTTTAGTTGAAATTTTTTTCGTTTATTTTTCCAGAATTTTCCTATAATGCGACCCTGGTAGGGGAATATTGTCAGTAAGCGTGAAAAATAGTCGGATTAGTGGTAATTGAATCGGTTGCAACCGGTTGAATAATTTTGTTTCAAATCAAAAAATCATGTAAAAATCAATTTTTTTAAAACTTATTTCATTTTGCTGAAATTGGCAAAAAAAAAAAAAGGTAAACGATACCTAGTTGATTTCACTACACATTTCCAACCGGTTTTTGATTTCAACTTCACAGGAAATCTTTATACGAATTTGGTCCTTAGATTACCAAAGAAATGAAATGAACATTTTTTTTAAATGTACATAATTTAAATTGAGCCGAGCTTATTTATCGCCATATTTTCTGTGTACGCGTAGAATACTAAAATTAGCTATTCGAATTTTGTAGAGGGCTAGGAAAAAGTTTCGCTGTTGTTTTTTGTTTTTTTTTTTTTGAAGGTAAATTCGCTTCACTTGTTGCGAAAAATTTTGAATTTTCGAACGATATTATTATACACAGTTCACGGGAATCTTATAGTACCGCGTGTACGATAAATTTGGCAATTGATGTCACCAACAAGTGTAAAGTTTTATGAATGGCAAAATAATTATTTTTGATTGAGTTAGAGTGTAGGCCGTGTCGAATACACCGGAGAACAATACAGCGTATTTCTCGTATATAATACTCTTCGACTATCTCGCCATCGTACCGTGTTCGGTTCGGTTCACGTTCCCTTGCGAATACGTTAAAAAGCTTTGCAATATGTTTGTTGTGTAAGTTGCTTCGACGAGGCGACACGACGCGACGCTACGAACGTTCGCAATTCAGACGAGCACTTCTGATAATTAATTTAGAATTTTGAAACGATAAAGTGACATTTTAAATAATTGTTAGCCGCATTACGGCTGTTTAAAAAACGTTTTAATTTCATTAATTAACATCGACGACGATCTCTATAATATATACGCAGTAAAAAGCTTTCAAGATGAGCTTATACTGTATACCTATACATATATATTATATTATATATATATATAATATATATGTATAGACTATGCTTATACTAAAACTTAACTATGTTAGTGGCATGGTTTGAAAAAAAAAAAAAAAAACGTAATGGAAAACCGTATACGATACGTTACGCGTTACGTTACGTTGTACGTTTTGCGTTGGCCTAAGCACGATGTCTGAAGCGAGACTTATCTATCGTTGTTGTAGTAAAAATGAGCCATAACACCACGAACCGAGTACTATAAATTTATGGATGCTGCTGGCTGCAGTGAAGAAAAAAGATGACCCGATAGCATAGCTGAGAGAAAAAAATTCAAAACGAGATTCCGTTGTACGTAGGAAAACGACGCCGTATTTGTCATAATAAAAAAAAAAAAAATTCAAGGTCAAGGTTTTGACGTCAGCGTATGTACTCGTAGTATTACGTATAAAGTATGTACGAGTACATAGAGAAAGAATGCACTGCATTTCGGACGAGTGGACTGTATGGTGAAAGAAAAGATGTAAATGCTTTTTGGGTGCTGCGAAACATGGCATATACTCAACGACAAGTACGCGTACGCTGTGTGGAAAGTTTTATATGTGTATTTTTTTTCATTAAAACTCCTCGAGCGTCAAAATTATTTTCAGCAGGCTTTTCTCCTCCTGCGAGTACTGCTGCTGAATAGAGAAAGATTGGCTGGGTGGTCGTTGCGCCCTTGACGATACTTTCGATAAAGTATTCAATCATTAATGCGAATTAAACGAATGAGTTTTTAAGGCTAGAAATTTTCTCTTATCGATTGCATTTTTTGTCGGCCGATAATGCTGTGTGGTATTTGCGTCGAGTCTGAATGGTATGGTATGGCGTGGCATGGCTTAGGGGACGGGACGGACGGTCGCGCCGAGCCAGCTATGTATTTCACGCGTATGTATATGTATAGTACGCTATGAAATTAATGGAAATTCGAACTCTTTTTTTTTTTTTTTTTTTTTTTTTTTCCTCCTTTCAATTTTTTTTTTTTTTTTTTTTTTTTTTTACGACGTTCCAATTTTATTTTTGTATACGTAGACGATATTTTTCGTACGTACATAGACATTCGAGCTAGACGCAAATTTCAGAAACATTTTGTACTTGAAAAGCTATTTTCTTCGTAATAAAACGTTGAAAAAATATAATGGTGGAAAGTCTGCCGTTTGTAATATTAGAGGCGTCATGTTCCAGACAACTCTGAGCCATGTAAATGAACCAACGTTTATTTGTCTGGCGACCTTGAATTTACCAATATTCTCGCACGAAAAGAAATCGCCTAAAATAATACCGCTTATTGTACACAAATGAATTGCGATGATGATAATATATTCGAATAAAGCGATATTATTATTATTTTCTATGAGCGAATTTTATGTGTGAGGAAATTTCTCACGTATGTCTAAACATGTGAGTAGTTATGATATGAAGAGTCCACGGAAGGAACCAGGTCATGGGAGGGGGTTGAGAGCGAAGGGGATGGCTCCTTTCATGTAGAAAATCGAGCCAAATGTGCAACATTCACCTTACAGTCGTGTGAAAGAAATTTGGCTCAGGTCATTTCTTTGGTTTCTCTTTCCACCGCTTCAGCGAATTTACAGACGAATACCCGAACAAAGTAAGCATTCCTCAGCTCTGAGGTGGAATTTTTTAAAGTTCAGACGACACTTTGTAGTGCATTTCATGCTCTATAAGATGCAGTATTTGATTCTTTGCGAAAGCTCTTCAAAATTTTAAAACTGAGGTGCTCTTACATTGTGCAATTTTTTTGGAGAAACCAATCGTCAACGCACAAAATGTCGAAAAAATATCTTCATTGGTTACGTTAGTGACCATATTAGAGTATTCTCAAAGCATCCACCTTCTGAAAACTAGTAATCGCAACGATATCGATATTTGTAGCATGCTACTGTAAACGTTACTCCAGAGTCTTCAATAAGCAGTGAACACGACTGTGAAGTTGAACAAATATCCGGTTTTCCAAATTTCATTTTCAATTCGGATGATAATCGTTTATCCGGTTTGTCTATCCGGTTTGCTTGAGGATCAGAAGAGTTTATTATGAACGATTTTGCCCGTTTGACACGGCCGATTTTACCTTTTCATTTTTCGTTCTTCATATGAATCTTTTTTTTTTCTTTTACCTGATTGGCTGTTGATAAAAACAACTTATCATAGGAATATTTTGATCATTACTGGATTCTATCCAGTTTTACGAATATCCGGTTTGTATTTGGGAATCCAGTTATTTGTGTAATTCTAACAAATATCCGGTTTCCCGAATCCGATTTTCAATTCGGATGGTAACCGTTTATCCAGTTCGTCTATCCAGTTTAGTTGAGAATCAGAAGAGTTTATTATGAACGATTTTGCCCGTTTGACACGACCGATTTGACTTTTTCATTTTTCGTTCTTCATATGAATCTTTTTTTTTTCTTTTACCTGATTGGCTGTTGATAAAAACAACTAATCACAGAAATATTTTGATCATTACCAGATTCTATCCAGTTTTACAAATATCTGGTTTGTATTTGGGAACCCAGTTATTTGTGTAACTCCAACAAATATTCGGTTTTCGATTCGGATGGTAACCGTTTATCCGGTTCGTCTATCCAGTTTACTTGAGAATTAGAAGCTTTTATCATGAACGATTTTGTCCGTTTGACACGACCGATTTAATCTTTTCATTTTTCGTTCTTCATATGAATCTTTTTTTTCTTTCGCCTGATTGGCTGGTGATAAAAACGACCAATCACTTGAATATTTCAATTATAACTTTCGGTTTTCCAAGCATCCGGTTTTTATTTGGTTAACCGGTTATTTGTTTAACTCTGCGCGACTGTTCAGCTGCAGAATACACCATTTATAAGAGTTACCAAAAAGAATTCGAAAAATAATATATACTTGAATCGAAATTTGAAGCTTTTCGATTGTAGCGATTACAATAAGTATTAACTTATGGTGATGACTGATGAATATTGATTTTCAGCAAGGCATCGGAGTCTTCAAGTGGGCTCCGGACAAACAATTATTTTCTTATGAAACGGAGTCTCAGCAACGAGGCTCCGGAGCCAATTCTGTTAGTCATCTACCACAAGCTGCACTATCCGACACTTTCGGAGCCTGCAAATTTAAGCTCCGGAGCCCTGCAATTCCCAAAAGAATAGAATTGCAGCTTGGCTCCGGAGTCTCAGTGGTCAGGTTCCGCTTATAAGAAAACAACGGCGTGGTCAGAGCTTAAAATTGGGCTCCGATACCTTGACTTTCAGTTATTAATTAAAGTTCGTTAAGAGAAACAATTGAATTTTTTTAATAATAAACTGTAATTTCTTCATTCAACTACTTTTCCAAAAGTATCGATATTATCGATATATTTGAGTATTGTATCGAAAATATCGATTTTTAAAAATGCGCTGATATACGATCACTGCTTAAAGCCGATTAAGGAATTGTGTTACCCCTTACTCTTGTAATTTGGATAGTAACCGTTCATTCAGTTTGTGGTTTGTTGATCTGGGTTATTTGAGAATCGGAAGCTTTTATCATGAACGAGTTTGCCCGTTTGACACGACCAATTTCATGTTTTCATTTTTCGTTCTTCATATGAATCTTTTTTTCTCTCTCGCTTGATTGGCTGGTAATAAAAACAACCAATCATAGGAATATTTTAATTATTTTCTAAATATCAGGTTTGTATTTGATTTGGTTTTACACTATTATTTCCATGAGATAATTTCAAAGATGTCACTTTTTTTCGAGTATTTGGCCGGATAAATTAGATGAAAACTATGTCAAGCAGGTTAGAGTAGCCAAAAATTTATATGTTAAATGGTAGTTTGTGATTTTGGTTTTTGCAAACATTTGCGACTCTACAGTTTATGAAACGAAACATGACCAATTTCACGATTATTGAACTACTGTTTTTTTTTCTTAACCTGTTGATGCTCATGTGTTCTCCAATGCATTCAATCATAGTTTCTGCTCTTAATCAACGTGTGATGAATATTTTTAATGATTTATCAATTGAAGAAAATGACAAAAAAGATGACGATTGTCAAGTCAAGGTGCTACAAACTATGGGCGAATGACAACGCATAGACGAAAATGATTTATTCGCTAAAAACAATTTCAATTCGCCAATGAACATCCATAAACTATTCCTCATTTTGTTTATAATTCACCTATATCAGTTGTTCTAAGAAGAACAAATAACATTTTTCTTTGATTTTTCGTCAAAAAACTGTTCCAAAATGTGGTTCGTGCTATGAACCACTTCTCCTTCCATTCGTTGTTACTTATGAATAGTTTGTATGGCCCTTAACCTCCCTTCTCATTCTCACCTACTACACCCTACGGATTTTTATGGCCAAATTCGTCATTCAAGACCTCAGAAACCAAGATTTCTATATTTCTGCTCAATGTTTTGGGAAATTTTCAATTCAAGTTCATGTCCACCCCCAACCAACATAACCCTACACTTAATTGATGGCCAGATTCCTGATCTACGACCTCAAAAACATAGATTTTCATATCCTATTTGATGTTTAGGGAAAGTTCCAGTTTTAGCTCCTCTCCAGACTCCATCCCCTACATCCTAAAAATTTTTAGTTGCAAAATTTGTAATCCACGCCCTCAGTAAGCTCTTACAGAATGCGTTTGAACGTTCTTTCATGGATCATTTTTTTGATAATATACAACGCACGTTTTGAAGTGTCTCCTGAATCATTGTGCATCGTACGAAAAATTGTTTATAGTTGAATTGGTAAAGGAGGAAATTTTCTTTCTGTTATAAGCGATTAGTTTTTTTGTTGGACCCTTTGTTCGATCTCAGGATCCGTGTGAAAATTGAGCACGGTTCGCGTAAGTATGTGCAAAAAATCTGTGACCGTCCACCACTGGGCATGATTATATTTTCTCCAAATTGTTTGGAAATTTTAGGGAAAAAATTTCATGTTATAACTTTTTTACGTTTAAAAAAAAAATGGTTTCATAGAAGTATAAATTTCATCAAAAAGCTGTTCTAGCTAAAATATTGAATTAATTCAAAGAAAATACACAGAACTGAGTAAATTTTTCGATAAGATTAATTTTTTTACAAAAAGTTTTTTTATGGAAAATTTTTTTTTGAAAAATAGTTCAAGAAAAGTTTTCCAATTGGATACTTACCAGAGCTTTTTCAAAGATTAAGGGATAAAATTTGGATTTTTTTTTGTAAAATTTTGGTGTTTTTTCTTACTTTACTTACGATATCTCACGAACCTCACACACAACCTTTAGTTTCAATTTTTTACTGGAAATACTGCATCATGTACGTGACACTTGACACAAACCAGGCATAGTTAGTATTTTTGAATAAAGAGTTGAAAATTTTCGAAGATTACCTCAGAATTTCATCGGAAAAATTTCAGATCCGTGTATCTCTACCCCTGCAATGATTATGATGGGCAACACATTGTACATATGGCTAATTTGAGTTGCTCTGTTTGTGATATGAAGGTGTTCACGGAAGCAAATCACCCTGTATATCATCTTGTATTGCATTTCATGTTCTACAAGATGCAATATTCGATTTTTTTGTTTGGTTTGATATTCATCCGTAAATTTGCTAGAAAAGTTCAAGGAAAAATCAAAAAAATCACTAGTTTAATTTTTTTCCCGCAATCATATCACTGTAGATCCCTCTTAGACTTCAAATAGGTCATTTTAATTTTCGAGATCGATTTGGAAAACCGATTCTAGGTTTTTAAAGTTGAAAATGTTTAGGAGTTATTACTGTTTTACCCATTATTATTAGCACAGAAGTTCTCAAAGAAGGAAATGTTCATTTTTTTGTATTTGACTCGACAATAACTACAGTTTTTTACAAAGTTTGTGTACGGGGTACAAAAAAATAATTTCTTAAAAAAAATTAGCTTATTGCATGAGAATTTTGAATATATTTAAAATTGAGAACTTTTCGATGTCATTTACTGGAAAAAATTATTGAGGCGGTAGCCCACTCAAAAAGCAACATGGTAGAAATTTGCAATAGCTCCCTCGAAAATCAAAATAATGGAAATTTGTGCGTTCTTTAAGTCAATTTCTTATAATTTGATGTCACTGAACACAAATAGGTCACTGCTTTCAAGATTCAGTCCTGTGAAGTATCCTAAATTAATATTCAAACCCCTTCAATTCGTTTTTTGTGGGGAAAAAACTGGTCTCCTGGTTTATGCATAATTCAACATTTTCAGTTTGGTGAGGAGATATGCGTGAAAACAGCTGTTTTTCAAGGTCAAAAAGAAGAAAACCCCCCTATCTTTACTCCTTATTGACTTAAAGAAATGATTCTTGGATATGTTCTACAACTTTTGATTTTCTGACGAATGGCTTAAAAGAAAAATTTGAAATTTTACCCCCCTCAGTAATGATCCGTCTAATTTGGAGGCAGCTGTATTTTTATCCAAGGTCATCCCCACTCATATATATCTAATCCTCCGCCAAACTGAGCCTATTGGCTGAATTTTAACGATTTTTGTCTGTATCAAGTGCAGTAAATAACTTTAGTCTGTGGTAAAAGTAAAAACATAAAATAAGTATAATAAAAATAAATATGTGATGTCGCCGAAAATGGTCTTAATGATCTTCTGAGACTTCAAAAGAGATTTTGTTGATACTCCCCTTTCCCATCAATCGTACATCGATAGACCGTGATAGCCTAGTTTTTACTGACAATATGACAAAGGAAATCAGGCTAAAAGCAAATAAAATGTGGCCAGATTCCTAACCATCGTAAAGGTAAATAAATGGAGTGAATTACATATGTTGCTACTCGGATGACTATCTTCAAGTACCTACTTTACATCATAATTTTAAACTTCACTCCATTTACTTTATTTTTGAAAGCATGTAGTTTTTCTTCACGCGTATTAAAATACTTCAAAATTTCATTAACGTTACATTTCTTACTTATAGAAGCGTAAAATTAAATTTCCTAATTTTTAGGTTCCCCTATTTAATTTTGAAGCGCATAATGCGGTACCATGTCTAAACCTAAGTATATAGAATTGTTGAAGATCTGGAAAGCAGCCATAATTCAACGAATATTTGTATGTATTACATGCTGCTGTGCGCTGTTCAACGAACAGATCTACTTAAAAGATTATAAACACAGCATTCTTTCCGTTTCATGGTATAATTATTCCGAGCGATTAAATCATTATGTAGAAAATTTCATACGGTCTTGTACGTTAATCTTCTTCATTCTTTTCTGTTTAATATCATCGTTTCATTTGTAACTTGTGCGGTTTTCGAATTGCGAAATTATAAAATCAATACCTGAACAATTACATTTTTGAATAACTTTTATTGAAGAAAATCATACATGATTCGTTGGCTTCTATTTCTCTCAATAATTTTTATCATGCTGGTAAATTTCAACTTTTATGTGTGTTATGTCCCGTAGGATTGATTGATATGAAATAAAAATTATTTACTGACCACTTGCGCTCTTATTTTTACCATCTGATGTTACATTCAATTTAAATAAGTAAATGAGAGTAGTTGCTGATGGCGTATAAGAGAAATTATGCATTAAAATTTTTTCCCCCTTCATCTGCATGTAATTTTTTCTACGAACTGTTCGAAGTGTTGTAGTGTTGTTTATTTATAAAATGAACCTTTATACGAATTTCCTTTTCTTTGTTAGCTTTTTTATCGTCGACTCGAATTACTCTGCGAACAATTTATCAAATATTAATTTGTAGCTGTGCGAAAACCAATAAGTAAAGTTGTGATTTTTTTTTGTCCCAAAACAAAAATCATAAATGACTTGATAAATTTTAATTTCTTGTAAATATCTTCTGATCGTTAATTTAGTGATAGCTTTTGGGCTTATTGTGAATCAAATTTCAAAAAATTGAGGATGGTGTTTGATATTAAAAAAAAAAAAAAAAAGATAGGACGATAACAACTTTATGAATAATCATTAGGCCAGCATTATTGAGAATACCTATGTGGGGTCCGAGATAAGTTGTTGCTTGAAATCATCTACTTCACTTAAATGTACCACATTCCTTCTCCAGGTTTTTCATTTGTTTCTAGCAATTTTCCTAAGTAATAGATTATGGTTTCTTATTACTTTTTTCATTGCATATTACAATATTTTCTTTATTAATCTTTAAGAAAGTAATTAAGAAATACCCAAGCGAGGATAAAGCGAAATTTTGAAAAAATAAAAATTATTTCTCATGTAAAAAAACCACACTAGGAGCAGTGGTTATTTACTATGGAACTGTGGTTTTGAGTAGTTATCCAGCACACATTAGAAGTGCCTTAGTACTTGGTTTACTAATGAACAGTAGTAATATTTTACAACTGAATGTTCCATTGACCAAAACTTTTCTGTAGTAACAAAATAATTCTAATACTCTTAGATGAAGTGTGTCACAAAAACGTACATAAAGTTCTACTTTATCACAGTATTCAATTATCCAAGTAGTGAATCACACTTTAGATATGGAAGGTAGTGGTATGTCCCAGCAGTAAATGTTGGTAAATGACTAGTAGTATTTACTCTTTGCAAGTTGAAAAATATACAGAATACTCAGTGTTAGTAATCAGTGTGGTTTCCTAGTGCAGTTCAGTAGTAGTAACAAATTGTTACTAGCAAAATCACACCAGGAAACCACACTGATTTTTTAATAGCATACTAGTGTAATAAAAATTATCGCTTTTTTCCTAATTAGCATTGAGGATAGGAAGGGTTCAATGAGGCTAAGAAATCGAAACCCCCAAAAGGCACATTTAGGGTATTTATTGATTGTACATACCTAATTTCAACTTTTTAGACCAATGTGGAGGGAAATGCGAAGAACAACCTTTATAAATTAGAAAAAACGACCAACAAACCACAAATTTAGGGCCATAAGAGGATGCAATGCGACTGAAAAGTCGAAATCCCCAAAAGGCATAACTACGGTCCCTACTGAATGTACATATTTAATTTCAAGTTCCTAGATCAATTTGAAGGAGAGTTATATGAGGAACAAACTCAAAAAACTCAGAAAATGAGAAAACCTAACCAAAAAACTACATTTCTGGGGCTGTGAGGTGGTGCGATGGAACTGAAAAGTTGAGACCCCCAAAAGACACATTCAGAACCCCTACTAAATGTACATACCAAATTTCTTCTTGTTAGATTATTTTAAAAGCCTTTTTTCAACGTCAAAAAAGGCGAAAATCCTCATATCTCCCCTCCTAATTGACTTGGGAGGTTGATTTTTGGATATGTTATACAAATTTTGATTATCTATCAATTGGCTTAAAAAGGGGATAATTTTCGCGTTTTTGACCCTTCAGCACCCCCTCCCCCAAATCGGGACATGGCTAAATTTTGACCAAGTTCATCCCCACTCATATATATATATATATATAACAACGTCGAACTGGGCCGATTGATCGAATTCGAGCGATTTATGTTAGTATCGAGCAGAATAAATTATTTTAATGTTGGGAGGGGGGATAAATAATTAAAGATCTGACATGGTCAAAAATTGTCATAACGGTCTTTTGGTCTTCTAGAACCCCAAAACGGATTTTTCTGGTATTCTCCCTCCCCCCAATCGCCATTAGTCGATTGACTGTAATGGTTTTCATTGACAGTATGATATAGAAAATCAGGTTAATAAATATCTGACATGGCCAAGAATGGTCAATGGTTTTCTGGAACCCCACCACGGATTTTGTTGATATCGTCCCTGATCCGTTGTAGGTCGATAGGCCGCTGTAATAGGCTAGTTTTTATTGAGAATATGACATAAAAAATTAAGCTAAAAATTTGTTCCCATATAACACATCAATTAAATTGATATTAATGGAAGAACAACGTTAGCTTTTTTCAATGCTATAAACCTCATCTTTTTATCTCACCTAGATGTAAAATTATGACCATTTAAATTCGTAAAAATAGGAATAAAATTTTGAAAAAATTCAATTTCTCATTATTTTTGAGAATTTAGATACTCTTAATTTTTCATCCAAATGAGATAGAGAGGCGAGAGTTGCGATATAAAAAAAAATACAAACTTTTTTCTTCCAATAACATTAATTTAACTGATATGTGTCATGGGAACAAATTTTTGATCAAGTTAACAAATATGATAAAAATTACAGGTTTGTTTGTGAGTTTTTCTCATAATTTTATCAACTGCTCGCTTCTCTTCTCTGCCATTACAAAAACTAACTATACCAATGGTAATGTAGATAAAATTCGTTTTTTTTTTTCTCGAATAATCCCTACCTATTTTTGGTTCTTAAGTTGCACTTGCTTGAAAAACTAATACGAAATTGGAAAAAAAAATGTTGAATCAGAGTTTATCAGTCACTGCGGTTCAGTGCTTAGGCAAACATACATACATGGACTCAGTATGTGTTGCCTAGTCGTTGGTTGAAATCTGCTATTTCTACCCTGAAACACCCTATATAATGAAGCGAAAATCTTTCTTAAATTATACCAATATCTGTACTGCACACCAAAGCGTAAAAACTATAAAACATAGCTCATTCAAAACTTCTGAAAAGAACATCTTCTAAAAGCTGCGTTGCTAAATTATCAACTTTTGAAGCATTGCTATAGCTTAGTTGTATATTGTTAAACGCTTTGAAGCAAACCATCCATTATTTCATTCTGATTTAAACTGTTCGTTCGAGAGTTTCCTTTTATGATTGTGATGGTTGGGAGCTACGTGGATCTGCGATAATACATAGAAGAATGGTAATTGTATATAAGTTAGTGGTGTATCTTTCGAGAAGCTTTGAACTGCGTTAAAATGATGACATCGATACAGTCGTTCGAAAGAAATTCTATCTAACAGATTGCAAGATGTACGATGTTTGGATGAAAGGGACAATGAAATATTACAAATTCCGCGAATCTATTTTACCTCTTTGAACCTTTGAACTTTCATGAAATACATCGTAAATTCAAATAGATACTTAGTAACGAACGTATAACATATTGTAAGCTATGTGAAATTACTTATATAGGTGTATATGTATGTATATATATATTTATTTATTTAAATGCACGTGCAATATAACCTCTATAAGATTGAAAATGTTTAGAAATAATGAAGAAAGAAAAACATACGTCGTGAAAAAAATACAAAAGTATAAAAATAACGTATATCAAGTACCTACATACAATACGTAGATTCTACGAGGGCGAAAAAGTGCATTGCAGTGGTATTCGACGAATTACTGAGATGTGCAGAAGGCGCGGCGGCGGCGCAGTGCAATCGGCAATAATAGCAACTGCAGTGTCAATACGAGTTTTATACTTAAAAAGATCGGAATCGTGTACATAGAAAAAGTACGACCGAACGACGTATTGAGCCGGAAAACGGCGTAATGCTTACGCGATAATTTGGCTTTTGATTTATCTGGTTCACTGCGGCACAAAACGAGTACTATACTCGGTGTAATTTGAAAGCAGCATGTCGGAAGAATCGACTGGTTGGCAGCCTTTTTAAAAAGAGTTTATAAAAGGGTAAAGCTCGTTTGCATGTAAGTAGGTCGTTAAAAAGTTGAATTTGTTCAAAGAAATCGAATACTTGACGCTGTATCAGTCAGTAAAGGTGGATGAGTAATTACCTACGGGTTTTAGACTCGAAAACCTGCACGTTCTAAATACCGCATATCGGTAGCTAGCTAGCTAGGTAGATAGGTAGGTATGCCTTTATTTGACGTACCTACTACCTACCAACAACTACCTTAATATTACCTAGATACTTTACGAGTAGTAGCAGCTTGTCGAAGAGCGTTTAATTAAAAAAATATACGATAAAATGCGAACGCAGCAATCTTGGCTTGGCCCCTGCCTGCGTGAAATTTCCAGCAAAGTGTAAGCGAAGTGTATAAATAATATGATTTTTTTTTTTTTTTTTTTTTTTTTTTTTATAGAAAAATTTAGCGCCAGTTTGAGAGAGGCGAGCTTGTCGATATTAAAATATTTCACATTCGAATGAAAGCCAATTTACTCGGGAAGCTTTGAAAATTTCATTACCTGTGCGTGTAATTTATTGTAAGGTTGCGTCCGATTGCTGTATCCTCGCATAACACGGCATACTGCTGTATCGGTCACTTCTTCTTGAACCATTTGTTAATAAAAAGTAAAGACGACATAATCGCCTTATACTTTTTTATTTCGGTTTCCGTTGTACACACGTATCGTGTTATGTAAATAACATTTGGCGCACGTTAACTTATCATGAACGAGGATTCATCTATATAAATGTGATGTTTTCAAATATTTATAAATGTAGTAGGTGTATTGAACGAAAATGAAAAGAAGTAGAAAAAGAAAAAAAAAAAAAAATATATATATATATATAACAACAGCAAAAAGTTCGGGAAAAAAACCCGACCGGATCGATTTGCTCGTATATAAATAATAAACACTTAGCACGACACACACAATTCGCTTTTTAAACTGAAGGATGAACGATTTTATAAAGCCGAAGGAGCATTTCGTATTTATTTACCGCTGCCACAACACGTCTGACCTCGACTTTCACCGTGTGTACGTACCCTTTTCTTTTTTAAAAACTCTTGCTTCGAGTTCGAGAGTGCGATATCCTGCAAATAAAAAACTCGGTAATGCTACGAGAACAAGGTGTCCTCCTCTATCTCTCACTCACTCTCGCTCTCTCATCCGCTGGCTCTAAATAATTATACCAGCCGAATATATATGGGTCGTCGTCGTTGAAACAAAAGATTATTAAAAGTGTGTTTTTTTCCCAATCCAACTCGAGAGTTTAACCTGCGTATTCCCTAAGTTCTTTTCTCAACGAATTCTCGCGTGATTATTATCTTTTTTTTTTCCTCCTATGGATAGTTATAATTTTCGAGCCATGCTGAAATGTCTTGTTACTGTAACAACGCGTTTGTTGGTAGCGTCAGATTTTTTTATATTGTGTGGGAATTTTTTTAAGTAACAGTTTTCTCAATTTTAGTGTATTATATGTACGTAGTATTACGTTTAATTAAGTTGGAGTGAGGAGAGGAGATTTTGTAAATGGTTAAGGTCGTGACAAGATGATGGTACTGCTGAGATAAATTTAAATAAAAAATATGAGGGTATGTTTACGAAAGATCCCTGAAGCTTTAATTAGGGATCATCTTAGTTTGTAAAAAGAACAATTCGGCCTTATAGCTTTTGTTTCTAAATAGATATCAGCTTTATCAGAATATAGCATTTGTTGCGAGGAAAAAATTTAAAGAAAAAAAATCCTCGCAAATCGATGCTTTTTCAGCCTAATTTTTGTGGCATATTATAAAAAACCACAAATTCAGGACTGTAAGGGGGTGCAATGGGGATGAAAAGTGGAGAAGCACCAAAACGGCGCACATCAAGGGTCCCTACAGACAGGGCATACCTAATTTCAACTTCTTAGCTGATTTGGGGCTGTGAAAGGGTGAAATGGGGCTGAAAAGTCCGAGACCCCCCCCCAGAAAGGCACATCTAGAGCCCCTGCTAAATGTACATACCTAATTTCAACTTCCTAGCTCAATTTGGATGGGAGTTATGCGAGGAACAAACTCAAAAAACAAAAACAAAAGAGAAAACCTGGCCAAAATCCACATTTTTGGTGCTGTCAGGGGGTGCAGCACTTCAAAATTCAAAAATATGGTCATTTATACGGAAGAAATGAAAATGTTGATATTCCTAATCATAAAAGGGAAAATATTAAGGAACGAATTACCAATTGATATCGATCCCCATTCCCTAATTCATTTGAAAATATTTTTCACCATTTTAAAGCTTCCAATGAAATTTTGCTTTTTTTTCAGGATTTTCAAACGTGTACCAAAAGCAATTTATTTAGATACAGCCAGAGATGTAACGATTACGATATTAATCGATTATTTTCGATTCGATTCTCCCCGA
>FIZR01030852.1:0-35954 GCA_900060175.1 Ferrisia virgata
CAATTTACCTCCGATTTCGGAGGCACTTTGGCAGTGCCGTGTATATGGTGTTAGTTGAGTAGGTTGCATGCTCACAGAGCTGTAGGCAATTTTTCAGCTGGAGGTAATTTCGACCTTTTTACGGTGATTATATACATCCAGTTTACACACTTGTTTTACCAGACAGCGCCACCATCGAAAACGTACGAGTAAACGCTGTTATAATTTGCTTCCGCGTTTATCACTTCGCTCGAGAATCTAAAATAGATGAAAGTGTTCTTTGTGCTGTAATTTTTTTCGGAAAATAATTGACTCAATTTTAAACAACTTTACTTTTAAATATGTAAAAAAAAAAGCCTTTTTAAGTGACTAAAAAATCATTACTGAGGGATAAAATTGAAATATTGCGCTTAATCATCTGCATTGGTAATAATAATAAAATAATCACCACAGATTATAGCTTGATCCTTTAAATTTTTGTATACAATATACACTTTAACCCAGACATTTTGGCAGGCTTTGTGCCTTCATCAGCGATAACATAAAAACTGGAGATAAAACGAAAACTACTATGCATGAAATAATCGGTTGTTATGCTCCGAAATCAATGTTATCTGTTGAGCGATTCACAGCTGTCTTGTTACTAAGATTATGAAGCAATTCGATAAATTTTCTTTTTTTATAATTTGTATATCCCAGTTGTACTACATTAATATCCGCGAAGTTGAACGAGTGATTTTTTCTAATGCCGTGTCCTGTGAGAGTTGCACGAAATTTTTCATCTTTTTGTCCATTTTTCAACGGGTTAAAAAAAGGAGAAACCACGACAAAACCAACTCAAAAGTTGTGATGGAAAATATTCAACAACATACGACAAAACCTACACATATCGGTAACAATGTACTAAACAATTTTCAAAAGACCGCAGTGGAATTATCGCAAACCTAATTTCGGCTGATAAATCCGACGTCACTGTCTTAATCAACAAGGCAGAGTACGTAATTGAAAAAATGGAAAATTGTGGTGAAAGATGCTCACACATACTGCATCATCGTTTCAGACAACATATGTAAGTTCCTCACAGAACCGCTCCAACGCAATTTTAGAAAAACTCACTCATTTCGGATTCAAATGCGTATAGGCCTAATAATTCCATTTATGGAAAAAAATTTCAAAAACTTTTTCATTTGATTTTTTAAAAATTTTCAAACTTTTAGTGAGCTTTGTAAGTTTGAAAAAATAGTTTATAGGGAGTTGAAATTTTTACTACATCCTTTTGCAATCATTTCGCAACCACTGCGATCCCGCTCATTTACGATTTCCAGAAAAAGCAAAATTCGGCCCACCCTAATATCTACCGCCAAGCCACTTGATTCTCCTGTGTTGTACTGCTTACATAAGAATTTGTTACCTATGGATGTGGGTACATCGCTGGTAGCGTAGAGTTAGCGTTGCAGTTGTGCCAGACTGTGATATGACCGCGACCTCACTTTTCAACGCAGGCGCCTTGTCACATGCCCACTTTCTTTGAAATGAGTCATGCTGAAAGGATGTTGCTGGCTTAGCGTGGCATCTACATCTTTGTATTAGCTCGTCTCGTTTCGAATAGTTTTAGTAACAAATCGACTAGCCGACAGCCGAGTCGTTCAATCGATAACGGTCTACATTTTTGCTAAACGAGTACATTTTGAACTTGACACTCGTATTTAGTATTATTATCATTATTATCGTAATATTAATATTAATATTATCGTTAATATTATTATTAGTTTTGTTATCTATTCCTTCAATACCATGTCGCGGGAGTTGATCCAAAAATCTCATCACAATCTGCGGTAAGACTTTTAATGCTTGAGCACACATCCCAACTTTTCCCACATTCTTCGTCCTTTTTTTTTCTTCCTCTTTCACGGGCATTTATTTCGCATTATATGTTTCTTCATCGCTCCTCTGCATTGATGCATGCTTTACGTCTGTAGGTCCTAGGTACCTGCATCTACACCTAGCTACATATGTATCTAACTACCTAGTACCTGCGTGTATAATCACAAGTACTGTCTTGTCAGAAACCTGAGAAGGTATGGTTAAAAATGTAAGTGGTAGAGATAGAAAAAAAAACGCATCGAACATATTCAGATTGAGATATTTTTTGTGAGCTAAACTCCGCTTTCTGTTTATTAATGTAATTGATTTTCAAATTCGTGCAATGAAAAAGCGGTTGCTGATCGTATTTTCATGTCGGTTTCTGACTGTATTTCAACTTTCAAGCAGCGTGTTAATGAAGAAGAGGATGTCGGGTGAGGAAAATTGAAGAGATTAATTAACTTGCTGTGGAATGATTCGCAGTAGTTTGTCGTCTAGTGTGTATACTTGCTGTACATTCCATGCACATGACTGGTGAAAAAGTCGAACGCAGAACGATCAACGTGTCAAGAAGATACATGGGAACCAGATAGGGCACACTGCTAATTAGTTCAGGGAAACAACTCGAACGACCCCAACTAATCACAAGCAAGCTCATGAGAACAAATTTGATAACAGCCCATAATACACATAGGTAGGTATCCCTTATAATTTCGAATTTACGGTTGCGTTGCATCATTGTTGTGACTATATGGGGAACAATAACTCTGCATACGTTGAAACATTGGAGGAAACCTGCAGGTGCCACTCAGAGTTTTCCTCCAGGATGTTTAGATTCACATGAATATGCGTGCAACTTCTTCTTTGAATCAGGAACCACGAAATAAACATAAAATTTTGTGTGGTGGGGTCGAATAACCAACAACCTTCGAAAGTTTGGTCAGAATTCGGGGTAGGTTTTTTGCTTTTTTACATTTCCATCCTACTACTGCACCTATCTGGACCTACATACATGTTGTACCAAGCAATCATCTAAATTTGAATTCGCACACGCGTTTTAGAACTGAAAGGGTAGAGGTGGGATAAAGGGAAGTACAAAAGGTGTAAGATGAAGGGACCAGCCAGTATTTTTGAATGACGATGGTGTCCATACGGCAATTTACTGACACATGAAAATCGCATCCGGTAGAAGTTGGGTACTCGAAGAGGAGTCCCTCGCTTTCTACATTGCCTTGCCGTGGCCACGGCGTAAACTGACTTGTCGAAAAGGAAGGCGTATTTCACGTCGAACTTGTCGTTCTCAACATATTTTCATGCAATCCAATAGCAAACGAAACCAACTGTCATCACCATGGTTCGCGCCCTTGCTATAGCTGTACAGGTGGAAATATGCAATGACGCGTGGTAAACTGTACAATATGCATAGTACACATTATATTACATTTCAGTTTCAGTTGATAGTGAGAAATAATAGGCTATAGCCATAATTTTGTTCAGTAAGAAGCAGGGAATTAGGCTGCGAAGTACCCAGAGGCTTCAGCCCCCTAGTCTTGCCGTATGGTTTTTGTGGGTTTTAGGTTTTCGCAGCTTGCAAGGCAATATTCTTCTGTTGTGTGTTGACTTTTGCGGAATACATTGCAGCTTTAAGTTTAGGATAAGCCTAAAATCTGGATTACCTATATTTCTACATACTGTGACTAGGTTGTTGGCATTAAAATGAAAAATTTTCAAAGGGGAGCACTAGTGCACACTGCACAGGTTGCACACCTTGAACTTGTTGACCAGTGCTATTGGTAAGCTGCTACACCGCTAAATATATAAGCCTAGGTGCAGGTGCAGGTACTCTACAGCCAATTTTTAGTTAGAAGTATAGTGGATGTGAATGCTTTTCAGACGAGCCAGTAACTCGCAACAATTTACAACTGCTATTTTGGTATCTCCAGCCACTACAATCCGCGACTCTTACCACGAACTTGATTTGCGTTTGTATGGTCAAGATTTGGATAACGGCACCGGCATTGGAATCCATATCGCTGCCTCCACCCCACAATACTCTTCTACATTTTCCATATGGCAATGTTTCTTTGATTGTAAGCTTAAATTCCATCAGCAATTGGCTAAACGCCGAGTAAGTAAGACAAAATATCTATGGCTATCAGATAATTAGTTAGATAGTTAATAGTCATCTATACATTGAACGTGATGTAGTTGAGACCAAAAATGCAGTAGTACATGCTGAATTTCAGTCAACAATTGCCTGATCACTAGCACTGGTAGGTAAGCCCGTGTACCTGGTGCTTTCCAACTCCCACCCTCCTTTCAAAAATTTGGTATGTTTGTACCAAATGTTACTGGTGTAGCTACAAATGGCTGAAAGGAAAAAGGTTCCACTTTTCTGTATACTATTTTTTGCAGTCTAATCAAATGTGTTTGAGAGAAGCAAACGCAAAGTTTTTAAGAAGTGGACTTTACATAATCTAGATGTGCATTTTCAGGTGTGTTGTGAAAGAAACAAAAGTGTAAAAATGTTGAAGTTTTTCAAGGTTTTCGGTTTTTTGTGGATTAGGGAAAGGGGTTCAGACCCCTGCCTCGTTGCGTCACTATCAAATCCACTAGGTTGTCAACATGTGATATACATATGGGTTGTAACAATGCATTTTATTGTATCATTTAATGTATCTCGATACAGTGGATGTTGTCCCATATATATAGATAGTGTGGTTAGGGTAAATCAGCCAACAATTATCAGCATGCATACATCACTCCCACTCAGCATTTACAAGTTGTATGAGTACTTGTAAGTGTGCGATTTCCTACTTAATCTTTTTTTTTTTTTTTTTTTTTTCAAAATCTCTGGTTCTATTAACCATAAATATAAGCCAGACAATTAATGTTTTTGTCAGTTTTACCACCAGCATCTCTCAAATTGGAAAAGCTAAGACAACTAAGGCAGTGTGCTGATGATAACTATGGGTAGTCTATTTATTAGCCATTGACACTGTGCTGGAGTCATCAGCAGCATCGCCAAGTCTACATTATTAACTAAACTAATTGATACTCTGGTGTTTAGTATAAATTCAACTTTAAAATTCTTACGTAGCCCTGTTGCTAAAGACGCAGAACCATTATTATCATTCATTTTTTCTTCTTCATTTTCGACCTTTTTTCAATTATCTACCACATACCGAATATCAAATCTACCATTATTTCATCAACCACTGCGGGTTTTAGCTGTGTGCGAATTCGTATTTTTCACGTAGAAATAACATATCCATCTGGAGCTTTCACATTGATTAGCTATGCGGCCCTGTTTGCCACTGTGATAACAAACTGTGCTATTACTACTAGTAATATATCTACTTCTGCTTAGAAAGTTTGATCCTCTGCTCTTCCAACAGCGATTACAATAGTTACTGCAAGAACGAAAATTTCCTCAACCTCTATTTTAAAATTGTCAGTATAGAATACATTGCCTCTTTTGTATCAGATATGTATTCGACTATTTTATTTTTCAAGTTGTTAATGGTCAAGTTATCTAATTCATTTTTATCAATTTTCGAGACAGCCTCCTTATATATCAATCTAATTGCTTGTAAAAAGTTCATTTTTATCTTTTTATTGTCTAATGGTTTGTTGTTAGATAGTTGTAAATTTGTTTATAACTTCGTCAACATGTATTATAGGTTCATTAATGTCTTCATTTTTACCAACTTTTAAACTACTAAATTTTCGTTCTAGAGCGAGAGTATTACTTAAACTATTAACATTTTTGATGGAATAGTTCATTTAAGGTCAATCAGGCTGATTGTAAACACAGGGTAATTGTAAACATGGCATTTGAATTGATCCAATGAATGGTTAATGAAGCTTAAAATAATAAAAGTTACTGTAAAATGTCCAGTTACATGAAAATTTTTTCAAATTTTACATTAGCTGGTTGTCAACATCGATTTCTGTAAATTTGTTGCGGCAAACAGTGATGTTTATTTCTCGTGTAACTCCTCTCTAAATTGATCTTGGAAGTTGAAATTAGATATGTAGTCTTAGTAGGAACCATAATTGTGCCTTTAGTGGGTTTCGACTATTCAGACTCATTGCATCCCCTCATAGCCCTAAAAATAAAGTTTTTTGTTCAATTTTTCTTATTTTTCAACTTTATTCATCTCATAACTCCTCTCCAAATTGAGCTAGGAAGTTGAATCTTTGTATGTAGATATAGTAGGGGTCTTAAATGTGTTTTTTTTTGAGAGTCTTGACTTTTCAGTCCCATTAACCTCCGCCCTACCTTTACCACTGGTTTGGTTTCAATTCAAATAATTATAATATTTCACAATAATCAAGCTGTTGTTCTTCTTCTTTGATAGATTGAAAGGACGAAACTTCAGTTTGTTTTCAATATTCTAATTATTACAAATTTTTTTTCAAGATAAAATGACAAAAAAGTAACATTTTGTAACCTTTTTAAGCAAATAGCAACTAAAGTGTGAAATAGTAATATATGCGCGCGCATGCGTTACCAACTACCCCTATACGTCGCCACGTATTGTATAAACATGCTGCGCTGAACATATTCGTTACAATTTGGTATTTTCAAGTTTTTTGCTCAACTTGCCCCTATTGCACCTACACATTTTGTTGCGGTCGCATTGTACTCAGAATTAATAGATTTTTCGGAATTTGAATTTAAATAAATAAGTTCAACTTTCAAAACTAGGGATTAAATTCCTGGAAAAGCTCCAAAGTAAATCCTAGAGGGGTTTTACACTCTTTTCAATGAGCCATCAACGAAGTCCGTATATGCATTGTTACAGAGTACTACGGGCAAAACGTAGGTGTAAATGTATTATTTATGCATTTAACTATTTACACGCCTACACGCCATCCATTATCAGAATCAAAAGGCTTGTAACTGGTTTGAGCGCCCACTCGTGGCCCACTTCTGAACTTAAAAGTTGTAAAAATGCGGACGACAAACCACTATACGAAAGCTCAATAAAAAGACCTGCTAGAAACCATCCTGATACTATAGGCATAGAGAATACGTCCGTGTTAACCTTACCCACGTGGGTGTATCAAAGGATGGCAGATGGTCGATTTCAGGCAACTTCAGAACTATTTGATACAACTTAAAAATTCAAAATGAACGCTAAATTTCAATGAGGGTTCAAAATATCCAAATTTGAGGGGTTTCAAAGTGGTCTATTTACCTATTTAAACGCTTTGAACAGTTCAATGAAAAAAATAATCAGGTCTCTTGGATCATCTATAGAATGCTACTTTTTTCTTGCAGCTTTAAGAATTATTATTATTATGATGGTGATAATTAGAGTGGATTAAAAAAAAAGCTTACATCGGATTTTGACCAAACACATATAGGTGGTTGACTTGAGTTTCTGCATCTCCCTGAACTATTGGCATCACGATCCGATATTACTTATAACCACCAACCAGATGGTTGAAAAGTTGAAGATTGTAGAAATCATCGTGTTTCAGTTTTCAGAAAAACATAATAAAAAGGCTTGTTACTTCAATAAATCCAAAAAAATTTTCAGTTTTGAAAAAAAAAAAAATTCAATTGAAATTGCTCAAAAGTTTTGCGTTGCATGGCAGCCAACTGAAGAACTAATTTTTCGGTGTAAAAATCAAAAAATTCAACTTAGACAAACTAAACGCCATCAGAAATCACGCTCTTCGCCTTTGCTCTGGCACTTTTCACATAAGTTTTATCGTCAAACTTTTTGCAGAATTAGGCACTTCTTCTCTTCAAGATCGCAGAAATCACCTTGCATTAAAATACTATTTAAAAATTGCAGAATATCCGAACCATCCAAATTATTTCATACACTACGTATAAACTGCTTCACAACCAAACAAGATCATTGCTTGCTGCATGGAACATTCATTCTTCGAACCTTTTGGTGATAAAAGATAAAATTCGAGCCTACAAACTCGTCAAACCAACCAATACCTCAATGACATACTGGGAAAACAGAAGAGAAGAAGTGATACTGACTTGAATATGCATTCGCCATACAGCATTCACACACAGCTCCCTCTTCACTGAGAAATCCTTGAAACAATGCACAAAATGCAGCACCAAGGTTACCATTCTGCACATCCTGGATGAGTGCTCAATCTACAGAAGTTACGTTGAATATACATTGGGCCAACACTTCATATACGAAGACGCGAGAAAGACGACGAAGCTACTTGCCAAAGATTATTTCTGTTTTAAAAGTTGCAGGTTTATATAACCATATCTAGATGAGAAATTTTGTTGATTGTGAATTTAAATTGTTACTTTTCTTTATTCTTATTTTTTTATTCCTATTCGTTACTTAAACCACTTTATTTTTTTATTCGTTATTCTTGTTTCATCACTTTATCTTTTTAATTCGTTATTCTTATTTCGTTAACTTTATTTAAAACTTATTTACCCACGTGTATCCTTTTTCGCGTTAAATTGTTACGTTCCTATTTAATTGTGCCGTTGTGACATTTACTGAAAACACAAAAAGACCTTGAGAGTTCGGCGTCTTAAAATGAAATATATACACTACTACAACTCGAAAATTTATTGATTATTATTAGCCATAATTTCAACGATTTTAAAACTTATGAGCAATTTCAATCTGAATTTTCCTTTTTAGGTTGAAAATTTTTTTTGGACCCACTATTGAAATGATAAGCTCTGTTTATACAGAATATATTGATTTTTACAATCTACAACTTTTCAACCCCCTGGTAGGTGGTAATAAGTGGTATCGGATCGAGATGCCAATAGTACTGCAAGACGCAGGAACACAAATCGCACTTTTTCAGCTCTGTGACCGAGCTTCTACATCACCTTTAGAAGGCAAAAATAAAAAATGGCGTTTTTAGCCAGTAGGTTATTTCTTTTGAAACTGTGTAAGCAATGAAAACAGCGAGCTAGTTCAGTTATAGTTAGCTAGCTGGCGTCTGGCTGGGTAGCTACTAATTGTAATGAGGCACTCACCTAGCACTTTGGCAAGTGATGAAACAAAATAAATAAGCTCAGATCGGCAGGTAATAGCCAGATAATTGGCTAGGTGCCAGCTACTTCTTGTCTATCTCACATTTTGCACTTGCTGGTGGCCAGTACATAAAAAAGTGACGAACGCAATACAATTGTATTATTATGTATTATTTGTTTTAATGTTTGATTTTCAATTTCTATTGTAGATCGAACAAGGACTGCGGTTGTATAATAAGAACAAACAAAAATCCGCTATATCGAAATGGCACAGCGCTCTAAAACAAATAATAAAAAGAAACGATCGTTTTTTATTGCTAGGATACCTGTACCACGCGTATATGGGATATGGAAAATATAGGTAGGTAGCTAGGAGTGGTGTACGCTGGTCTCTAACCCGCACACCAATCTGTCTAGATTTTGTTATAATTTTTACAAAAATGAAAAATCCCAAGCGTGCAGACAAAAATTAATATAAATATTTACTCTTATTTACCCTATATTTTCAACCATGCATAATTTCTTCATAAAAACCTGAAATACGAGTAAAATAATCACTTAGAAAAAGTTGACACGTTTGTGCGCATTTAAAAATACTGTATCTCTTACCGTGATGAAAAATCACGTAATATTGAACGACGTTTTTCTGCCACAGAAACACATAAATGAGGATACATCATCGCTTTGCGAAAATTAGCAATTTTTTGTCGTTTTGAAAATATTTGATGTCTACGTATAATAATGTTTTTCAACCTCTGAACGTTTGTGCACGTCTGAAAAAACTAGTTAACTATACCAAGATTTTCAATCTTGAATATTCGTGCATCTTTGAAGAACTATGAATTTATTACTGAAGGTATCATCGTATCATTGTCCCTGAACGTTTGTGCGTCTCATTCAAGAATCATCCTAAGTTGGAATCTGAATACTTGTGCGGCTTATGAGGGAAAATGTTTCCAGTGGAGTTCATTACGGATTCACAATTCCCTCATAAAATGGTCTGAAAAATAATCGCATTGAAAAATTAAGACGCTCGTGCATGTTTGAAAATGTAGGGTAAATATCAATAAATATTCACATTTATTTTGCCTGCACATTTGTGCGCTTTGAAAATAATAAATGAACAATTAATCGTTTTTCAGAACAAATTGTATGATTTTTGTAAAAATGATAGCAAATTCTGGACAGATAGGTGTTTGGTTTAAAGACCAGCCAATACTACCAGTGGTGCCACATTGGCGGTTTCCTCGCTAGTTCTAGCGGTTTTCTTTTCTGGAAAACCGTTAAAAAAAAGCAATTTAGCGGCTGACGGGATTTCTAGAGGTTTTAAACTAAAATTTTTGCGGACATATAGCGGTTTTGTTATAATTTAACACATACTTACTCACATTCTGTTGTTTGTTCATTAGTTTTTTACCTTGTTCTTTGATATTAATCTTTCAAATCATTGAAAATTTAAATTTAAAACTAAGTTTATGAAAGAGCTTTCAAATTTTTTAATTTTAAAAAAAATTTTCTGAAATTAAAACGACTAATCTACGCCAATGAGAATAAGCAAGGTGTAGTTGTAAAGTTTTCATTGTCATTGTCAAGGATGTCAACTTATCAAGAAGAATTAATGCAAACATTTTATTTAACAAAATTCAAGAATGAAAATTCTATCTTCACTTATCGGTAATTTTGTACAAGATTATAAAATAAAAAAAAAAAAAGAGAGAAATCAGCTGGGTAATAAGAATTATTATAATTTTTTTTTTCATGGTTCATAAATTTTTTGAAGTTTTATTTTTCATTTACATAGAAAAAATACGGCCAACTTATTAGTATTTTGTTATTTTTCCATCGCAGGTATAATTTTAATGTTAAAACAAAAAATGAAGAGTAAAAAATATCCTTTTCTTGAAATTTTGGGGTTAGTGGGAATCTTAGTGGTTTTTAAAAACTCAAACGGCGGGAAATAGCATATCATAATGTGGTAACACTGTATACTACTGCTAGGTACTAAAGTAGGTGTACTCGTATCAAGGATAGATAGGTTAGGTACATTAACCAAATATGAAGCAAACAAATCCAATCGCCACCAGTTAGTGATACAAAATTACTTGCAACTGCGCGAATACTGTTTCTTTTTTAAGGCAATGTTCACAATTGGCACGTTCTCAGTTGACAATCGCCGAAGAAATGGATAGTGCGAATTTCAGAGCCGAAGCTTACTTGAATTTAGCCAAAGCTGACGAAAAAATGGGGAATCTTGAAAAAGCACTTTCGCACGCCAAACAGTCGCTATACAACGAATGCGATCACTGCCATACGGCCGCTCTCGTGCAGATAACTGTAGGTAGCTTACATTTGGAATTGGCGACCTTTTATAAAGCGTTGCGAGCCTTTCAACGAGCGCATACAATCGCTCAAAGGATACAAGATCGTTCTTTGGAATTGCAGGTAGATATGTGTAGCGCATCATGCGACACGACTCATACATGAAACGCCTACGCCTACGCCTACGCCATGCCATCGGCGTCGCCACACCGCCAGTTGTTGGTGTGTATGGCTTTCGTACATACTAGGTACTAGTATCAGAGACCTGCTCGAAGGAGTAAAATGACCTGGCTGGGGGCTAGTTCACTCATCTAATTACGAGTTGCAATAAATCATTCGTTTTATCTTACTTGTTGAACCGGCGAGTCATATCTACAGCAAAACAAAGTGAACAACTCGATGAGGATGAGTGGTTGTTTCGTCGAGGAGAGTTGTACTACGGTACCACTATCAGCCACCCAGGCTGTTGCATGAGTGAGGTAGCATGAACTACCTTTACTCGTCAAACTACAAGCATGAAAAAATGATACTGTTTACATGACTCGCACTCGCGTACAACGAGTCGGAATACGAGTACTCCTGCACGTCTCTATGGTACTAGACTAGGTATGTCGTTTTTATATTTTTTTTCTTTTCCCAATTCCTGAATCGAAATACAAATACGGCACAATGGTTGCAGAACGGTATCATATGAATGTGGTAAAAATTTTAGCTGCGCTTACTCTCGCTCGCAGAAATTTCAAATGATTCAAAGCTTGAAAAATTCAAAAGAAAAAGGTTAAAAAATGTTCACCATTAGCTGCCCTAATACGACTGCTTATTTTAACCTACAAGACCATTCGAGGTGATTTTCAAACTTGAGCCTACTATACTTGAGATCGCAGATGATAGCCGGCCTGCATAGCTATTTACGAAAAATAATGTTTTTCGTGCGAGTAGGTACGCAGACATTTTAAAAAATAATAATAATAACAAAGTGACAAAAAAAATATAAAACTTTCCATATGAAATGAGAATATTACGAACGGTTCAACCCGACAAACTTACGGAAGGTAATTTTCAACTCTTTAAGTTCCTTTCGACAGAGACACAATAGAACGAAAAAAATAAGTAGCAAGAACCAAGAAACAACGAAATTTGAACTAGACACATGTAGGTCAAGGCACGTCAAGATTTTTGATACGCACATTATATAAATTTTATTTTTTCCAACTCGAGTGTATTTACATTCGGGTGGATCGAAAAAAAACATTCTTCGGATTTTGACCAAACTCACGTATGTGGCTGACTTTGAGTTGAAAATCCATCAAAAAAAATTTTGCGACCCTAGCTCAACAGGGCGAGGGGGTGGGGCTGTAGGTTCTCAAAGTGGGGTCATATTCGAAAAAACGCGGTTTTTTGTCACTGTAACCTCCTAAAAATGGTTTAGAACCTCGGTCACGAGCTGAAAAAGTGTGATTTGGGTTTCTGCGTATCCCTGTACCATTGGCATTTCGATCCGATACCAACTCATAACCATCAACCATCTACTAGGGGAATGGAAAGTTGCAGATCGTAAAAATGAACATATTTCATATTTTAAAAAAACGCAATGAAATGGTTTTTCACCTCAGTAATAGGTCCAAAAAATTTCTTCAACCTAGAAATGTGATTTCCATTTGAAATAATTGCTCAAAAGTTTTACGTTACCGGGTAGCCAATCTAATTTCGAATTCGTAGAAATTATATCCATAAGGTGGAACTTCGCGTTTCACTTTTTTTTTTATTGCATACTTTTTCCGTCAAAGGCAGAGTTTTTAAGAGAAATGAATTTTGCGTTATTTTCTCATTTTAAGGTAGCAAAAGAAAAATAATTATGCGTATTTCAAGGAATAATGTTAATTTGAAGTAATGGAACAGTTGAATCCATTTGAAAAGACATTCAATCGGAATTTTTGCGATTTTTAAGAAATTTCAGTCATGTTAACATTCGATGAATTTTGGATATTTTGCAGAAAACAGTACCGCCGATTTGTGTAAAGAACCCTTTTTTGAATTTTCTAATTTAGATGAAAATTATTATTTTGAGTTTGAAGAAACTCGAAAAAAGTGCTCTCATTTAGCATGATCATATTCTTGCTAGATGAAAAAAAATCAAAAAAAGGGCTTTGTATATCTATCAGAGATACTGTTTTCTATAACGTATCCAAAATTAATCGAATTCCGTTCAGTTGTTTTCGAGAAATCCTGCAGATACTTCTAACAGAACTTATATGGTTGAAATTTCTTAAAAACTGCAAAAATTCCGATTGAGCATATTTTCAAATGGATTCAACTGTTCCATTATTCAATATTAACATTATTCTTTGTATTTTGCTTGATTCTTTTTCATCATCAACTCTCAAAGGAGAAAAAAATGGAAAAATTCATTTGTCTAAAAAATACTACCTCAGAGATTGGGTACGCTAACTTGGCAACGCGAAGTCCCACCTTAACGTAGCATATGACTGTAAAAATGAATAAAAATGCAGCTCTGGCTTACCCTACGTAGCTTGCCCTAGGATTTGGTCGCACCTTGAAGGAAACCCCGGAGTATTATAATTTAGTGTGGATCAAATATTATTGACAAAATATAAATAACCAGGCATCTTAGATGTGATAAAAGTTGTGAAAAAGCCACAAATGCGGACATAAAGGTATGGGGTCAGAAAAAAATTATCAATTTTTTCCAAAATTTCCTTCTAAAATTAGATATAAGAAATATACTTTGGTGAACCTCAAATTTTTTATTTTATTACTTGAGAAAAAATTTTGAGAGGTGTTGGATTCTACCAAAAGACCATCCAAGTTTTACTTCATCAATCTTTACAAAATTGACACCAGTACTAAATTGTAGTGTTTCGATACTTTTCCTACTCTGGTTTAAATCAATACTCGAATTTTTAATATTACTTTATATAAAAACTTGTGCATAGAACAAATCTTGGAAGTTTCCTCTCTGGGTACAAACTACACATGGAATTACCGCCAAAATGATGGTTTGCACCATAAAACCAGAGTCTAAATGTAAGCCTAAATTGAAGTAACCCTAGTAAATCGAGACCCGAAAGGAATCCAATGAAGGGTACAGAAATAACTCCCTCCATGTAAAGCGAATATCATAAAAATTTCCTTAATAGCCTTCCCACTAATGGGTACCCTTGGGTTAAGAATTTAACAGATCTATTCATAGAATATAGTTATGTGTTTAGATGCATCGAATGAGTACCTATTCAACTCTAAGAGTTCTCAATAAGAAAACTTTGAATTGTTGCAGCTGCAGACCGTAGGGTGGTATATGAAATCTTTTTCCGCCGAAATATGTATTTTGATAACTATAATTTTCAAAAATTCTTTTCATTTTTTTTTAGATTTGGGCCGTTTTTTTTTTTTTTTTTAATTTTTCAATTCTTAATCTTCTAACTGCCAGAGAAAAATTTCCATTGAAAGTGGGTGCGGAGTGGGGAAATGAAGTCTATAGAATGGAATTTTTACAGTGTTCATCTGATACCATATTGCAACTGTTGTGCCATATATTCCATATTTGATATCAGATACATTCCCTTTTCGAAAAAAATTTGCGTAAAAACCACCCACTTTAGTGCTCAGTAATTAGGCTAGGTACCCGATTGAGTGGGGTGAATGCATGACTTGTTTTTTGTTTACCATCGTTTTGTTTTGTTTGAACTAACAGATCTACATGCGTTTGTCAGAATTATTCGGACGACTTCAAGACACCGATAAAAGCACTATGTACGCTTCCAAGGCCTACAATTTATGTAGAACGCTGCACGTGAATGAACTGAATTCTCGTTATCATAGGGCTGCTTTGTTACAAATGGCTTCAGCTTTGCGAAAACAAGGAGAACTCGGCGACGCGCACGATTACTGTAACGTATGTATCTTTAACCTACCTCCAACGCAGTGAAATTAGACCTAAGTATCGTATTTACTTACCGTAGTTTGTGTATGTGCTCATACCTCTATCTACTACCAAAGTTTAGTCAAACTTTCAAGATTTTTTCCCTCCCACTTCATCGCAATATACTTTCCAGTACTATCTTTTGCACTGGTTCAGCAACTGGTTATGGTTTGTCCACGGCTCCTCCTCCCACCATTCGTCAGTCTTTTATAGTTTAGACCAGGATCGTTTTCAGGTCGAGCAAAAGCGTTCGAGATAGAGCATTGCGCAGTCTCAATCTTAAAAGCCTGCTGCCAAAAAACTTCAACAAATGTACATATGCCACCGCTGATAATATCTGGTAGCGAAACAATGGCGAATTGAAAAAATAGTACCAGTATTAGAAAAAATCTTGTGGTACTATCAGTACCTACTCAACTTGATTTTTTTCTTCGAAAAGAAGGCCGCAATATTGGGCACTAGGTACTACACTAGAAGCCTAGGCGGAGATGGGTCAACATTGGGGGGAGGGGCTTTAGCCATTCATTTAAAAAAAAAAAAAAAGAAAGAAAAGGTCATGTTTTGGTATTGAAATGCTTAACTAACCCAAGCGAAGTGAGGGGGAAAAATTTGCGTAAAACTAAATGTGAAAGGTCCGAAAAAGTGCTTTTCTCGATTTTCATGAAAACATTTGGGGGGCAAGCTGAACATTTGATGGGGGCTTGAGCCTCCCATGCCGCCCTTTTTCTTTGCCTTTGACTAAAAGTGATATAAACTACTAATTAATAATTTACCACGATTACCAGCTTAGTAATCGGCGTTTTCTTGCATTAACAATCAGCATAATGACTTGAAAAATTGAAACGCCAACAATAGGCCTACTGTAATTTACTGCAGTATAATTAGTATTTAAGTTGTTTTACAAAATGCATGCAAAATCAGGGTTGAGCACTAATCTCATTTCCAATACCATACTGCCCAGGTAAAATCCCACTACCAGACCGTCGTTACCATACCAACTAGTTCAAGTTCCCAATACCAAGTACCAGTACCATACCGACTGCAGAAAAGTGATAATTTCCAATTCCAATCCCATCCTGGTTAGGAAAAATACCGCGGTTCTCAACCCTGCATTTATATGAAGTTTTTTAATTTGTGCTTTCGTATTTTTTCATTTTATTTTTTTTGCTTTACTTCAAGTTTGTTTCGTAAATCCGAAACTTGGCGCAGAAAATGTGGCCGCATTTTTTCTCATTTGCCAATGAAACGCCGCTACCTCTAATAATAATTAACCTATAAATTCTGCCGTTAACCACTAGCTAGAGAAAAATAAACATCGCTCGCCGCTAGTCAAATTTCTGACGGCGCAATGCTCTAGTTCGAAGGTGTTCTTTATAAAATTTACACGCTTCACAAATCACTGTAAAATCTGTGCGATTCATGTTTCGTATTGTAGCTGGAAGTTGCCTCAAATTTTCAAATTTTACGGTCGTACATACTTGCGGCGTGTACTCCAAAAATTTGAACTTGCCTCATAAAATGTTGCGTCGCACCGCGATGGTGCGATGCAACGGTGCGTTATGGGTCTCTGTCTACCAGTGTAGCTGGCCGTAATTATGTACCAATCCCAATCGATTAAAAATCGCTTTTTTTGCCTGTTGCGTAGCAGTCGGGGTCACGGTCGCGTGCAAGTCCTCCTCCCAAGGGGGCAAAGAGGTACACTACAGTTACACGATATAGAAGCCGACGCGGCGTAGTCCTGCGAGAATCCTGTAGCTGTAGCTGTAACTATCAGCTTCGTACCGTGTTCGTCCATGTTCTTCAAACATCTATAGGGAACTGAAGCGCTTCGATGTGTGCAATAAAAGCAAGTAAAACATACATACGTGTACGTAAGTAAGCAATCTCATTTGATACTAAAACAAACCATAGTCCCATAAGACATAATATAAATTCAGTCCATTTGTCATTCAATTTTCTCTGTAATTTTGTGTTAAAAAATGTTCCATTTCATATTATAGTAAGCAGAAAAGTCTCAATTTTTATGTGAAATAATTTTTGTATGAATATCTGTCGAATTAGATGAGAAATTTGAAAGACAAATGGACCAATTTTACATTATGTCTTGTGTGGGACTTTGGTTTATTTTGGTACCAAATGAGATCGTAAAAATAAACAAATATTGCTGGGTGACGTTATCGTGATGTCACGCTTCAGTTCCTTACACATAGGTAGAGGCACATATCTATGCGCACGTTAACACACGTGCGCACTTGACGAAAAAGTCACGTGGTACACCTTACATAATATGCAGTTACACTGATACCTACGTCATGATTACATATTAGATAGAGATGCCAGATAAAGTACCATAAGTAGATAGTTAAATACCGACCAGATAGGCGGAAGGAGTTTTCGACCTTTGCAGCAAGCATGCAGTGGCTGTACAGCAACTGCGCCGTAAATTTAATTCTGCATACAACTGAAATGAACATTCAAACAATTATTTTCACCTCATCACTATAAATAATTTATAAAAATGAAAAATTTGAGAATTTAAAACAATAACTGATAAAAATAAACCGCAAAATGTTATTAAATCAGGATAAAATTCAAATCCGATACCAAAAGTAGAGGAGATATTTTAAAATCAATAAAAAATACGATGCTTCTTATAAAGCAGCAATAAAAAAGTAACTCTAGACTGACTGGAAATGTTCACGCAGTAACTGCATGTTCTGTACATCCAGCAAAAACTGTAAAAATTCCAGAACACACGAAACAAAAGCAGTTGATGAAGTTTATGTAGAAACTGTAAAAACTGCAAGCGCTCGAAAACACCTCAATTCATGTTAGATTTCTGGGTTTTAAGCAACATGATGGACCAGACAGTTTGAACCTATATTTATTCACCCTAATGAAGCGATTTAATGCTTAAACTACGCTTATATTTTCAATCAGATTCTTTGTGACTTCTTTTCGTTTATTACAAATTGAAATCAGTATTTCAATTCAACCCCCCAATAGGCCGCGTGCCGGAGGAAACCTCTGGGTTAACACACCCCAGTCGCGTACCAGAGGAAACCTGGGGGTGGATACAATTTACTAACACACGTTTGTCGCATGCTGGAGGAAACCTTCAGATATATTTATATGTGTAATTACGTACAGGGTGTTTCAGGGTAGAAGCAAGGGATTTCAGCGAGTGACTAGGCAACACATACAGAGTCCATTTATGTATGCTTGCCTATCCTCTGAACTACTAGGATTCATCTGTTCTGATGGAAAAAAAAAAAATTTTCTTCATTTCGTATAAGTGATTCATGCAAGTACAGCTCGAAAACTAAAATAGGTGAAGATTTGGAATTTATTTGAGAAAGAGAATTTCGTCTAGTTTACCATGGGGTAATTAGTTTTAGTAATATAGTAGAACAAAGAAGCAAACAGTTTATGAAGTAATGGGAAAAACTTGCTCTAAAACCCTCAATTTTCATGATTTTTGTTGAATTATTCAAAAATTTGTTCCTATGACACATCAATCAAATTGAAGTTGGAAGAAAAAACTTTCTTTTCAATGCTGTAAACCTCATCTCTCTATCTCAATTTGATGAAAAATTATAAGCAGTTAAATTCTTAAAAAGAGGAATAAAATTTTGAAAAATCTCTATTTCTCATTATTTTTTAAAAATTTAAATGCTCATAATTTTTCATCTGAGTGAGATGAAAAGATGGTGTTTGTGGAATTGAAAAGAGCAAAATTTTTTATTCCAATAACATTAATTTAATTGATGTGTTGTAGGAACAAATTTTTGAATAATTCGGCAAAAATGATAGAAATTGAAGGTATTGGTGAATATTTTTCACATTATTTTATTAACTGTCTAGATACAATTCTTTTTCTCCTCAAATACATGCCAAATGTCTATCTTGCTTTTCGAGCTGCAATCAATTAAGAAACTTGAACAAAATTGGGGAAAAAACTTTTTTGATCAGAGTATATCAGCCTCTGCGACTGAAGAGGATAAGCAAACATATGTTTTGGAAAAGGATGGTGTAAATGTGTGTTTTAGTGGTTGCGTGCCCATCTGGAGATGTGCTTCACCTGCATAGAAAATTTCGATTTTCAGTACAGGCAGTGAGTGTTAATTTGGGGTCAAGATTTTTGATGGCAACTTTTGAATGGGAAGAGTAAATTTCCCTCATTGGTCATAAATTTCAGTGAAATGTCAGTTGAATAATTTGAAGACTAAGAATAGGATGATCGAATAATTAGGCAAGGAGTAAATAAAAGTTTTCCATCGCAGAAAGATTTTGGGATAAATTGGCAGTTTTTTCTCACTGTTCCAATCAAACTCAGCCCATAGCTTGCAAGAGCTTTGGCCAATTCCATTGTTGTATGCCAGTTGTCAACTAAGGCAATAACATTAATGATAAAAGATAATAATCGGGTAGCTAGTACCATAGGTGAGAACTGCGAATCTCATCATCAGCTGAAAAAGATCTTACTCTTATAGTCTTCCATATAAAACAACCAGTATAAGCCAAAAAAAATGTAAACACGTTGGTTTCCTCTAGTACGCGACACACGTATGTAAACCCGGAGGTTTCCTCTGTCAGGCGACACGTGTTTATACAGCCGGAGGTTTCCTCCATTACGCGACACACATATGTAGACCCAGAGGTTTCCTCTGGCACGTGGCTGGCTTATGTTAGAAAAAGGAATGTGACTGTCCAAAGGTTAAAAGGGTATTTATTTCAAAAACTACGCTAATGTGCATGTAGGTGCATGCGAAAAGTGAACTTTCCTCATTTAGTGTAATTACAAACAGCAAAAGAATTTTAAACATTTTTTGTAACGTTGAAAATTTTGAAAATGAGTGAATTTATGGTGGGTTTTGTATTCCAGAGCCATCTTCTCCGCCTCATTTTTGTTATAATTTAATGCAACGTGACATTTTCTCATGACATTCCAAATTGCTATCCTTCTGCATCGAACGTTTTAATTTTATATTGAAAGAAAATTCGTATGGAAGGATCAAAACTTAGAACTTCGATGTATTTTGATATAAGATCTTCGTAGATTCAAGAATTATTCAAGTGTTTATGAAAATTATCAATCGATACTAGTAGAATAGAATTGTGCTGCAATTCATTTCCTATATCATAAATTTACGGATTACGAGAACAACTGTGAATAGTTTTTTTTTTTTTTTTTGCCAAACAACAATAACATGTACATGTATACACTTTTCATTCGGTAAAGAATAAGAGGGGTGGTTTTGTCACTGCGTCATCTCGTAGCCAGGTCCCACGTTTTTATTATTTAGGATCCCAAAAAGGAGCGGTAAATATTTAACTTGATACGAGCTATCTAATCTACCTATAGTAAGTATAGGTTAATCTATGACAGCATAGTATAATATGGTATACGTATAGGTAGAGGTATGTCATGTAGTGGTAGCCCAGTTCTCAGTTGGTTTTGGTTTTAAAAGATGCAAAATTTTGAATACACAGGAGGCGACGAGGCTCGCTCTCGTTTCAGGAGATCAGCCGTGTTACGCGAAAAGTATAAGAATAATGGGTGACATTTATAGAAAGAAAATGGAAATTGGAGTAAGTAGATAGACAAACATTGCAATTGGTAGTATGTTGGTAGCCTACACCTCAACCTATAAACTTATATGTGTATTAATAGTAGGGTGGAGTGAAAAAAAACTTACCTCCAATTTTTACTCTTTTCTCTGAGGATACTTATTTTGAGTGGTGAAGACACCGAACAAAATTTGAGCCCCATATCTCAGAGGAATGATTCAATGCGGTTCTCAAAGTGAGTCAATATTGAAAAAAAGAATGGTTTTTTTTTTTTTTAACTTACTTAACTCTTGTTGAAACTTTGTTTGATAGATATACTTAAAAGGTACGATTTAAGTTTCTGCTTCTTCCTAATCCATTGGCGGCTCGATTAGGTACCTTTTTTAGGGTTCAGTATGAGCTTTGAAAGTTTTTCAATCGCGAAAATCAAATTTTCAACATGAGAAGCACACGGACCGCAATGCTCCAATTTTAATGTAACTTAGATAGTTGGAAAAAGCGTGTCATAAATCAAAACTCAAATTGTAAAGCTGAAAATTTGGATGGGGGAGGTTCATTCCTTTCAAAAATGACCTAGCATTACCCTCCATTCTTTGAGATATCGGGCTCAAATTTTGCACGGTGTCTTCCTCACTCAAAATAAGTATCGTCAGTAAAAATGCTATGAACCCGAGGCATGTTTTTTTTTTCGCTCCACCCTTACGTACATCATTGTGCCTACAATACATTTACGTACTACTCGCACAATAAACTAAGCTTTTACACCCATAAGTAAAAGTAAAAAACTAAAAGCCAATGCTCACTGCAATATTAATACCCTATTATTGTTGCACCTGCTTCTCCTTTGCAACTATATTTAAGCATCGCAAGTCAAACTCACCAAACAAAGACTGAGTGATTGCGGATTCTTAGTAGTGCGCAACCTGCATTCCCCTGGTCCAACACTGACAGACTGATGCTGCCACTGTGCTCAGGCGACCAACGCGACCCGACATGACATTGCGCTACTTCTGTCGCCATCTGCTGATGCTAACCTAACAGCTCGTCGGCGATACTGTAAAATTAGAGTTGAACAAATATCCGATTTTCGATTCAGATAATAACTGTTTATCCGGTTTTCTTGAATATCGAAAGCTTCTATCATGAACGATTTTGCCCGTTTGACACAGCCAATTTGATCTTTTAACTTTTCGTTCTTCATAGGAATCTTTTTTTTCTTCCAACTAATTGGCTAGTGATAAAAACGACCAATTACAGTAATATTACACTTACGAGTACGTATTTTCCCCGGATCTAGGGCTTATGCATGCCTATTTATACGCAGTATCGTACCTACTATTCCAGGTCGCTAACTGGCTTTCAAATGGTTTGCAGAATGCGTACAGACAATACGAAAGCGCTATGAATTCTGCTCTCTCGACAGGCGATCGTCTATGTCAAATCGAGGCTATGGACGGAGCCGCCAAATGCTTGGAAATATTGAGAGTTCAACGTAAAATATGCAACTGCCGTCCGCTGGAATTCAATAACAAACTTTTAGAGACCGCAACCAGAATAGGAGCTAAAGTAACTAACTCATTCACTTGCCTACCTACCTGCCTGTTTACTTACCTCCATAATATCATTGCGAATATTGGTTATCCATGTTACAGCTTCTCATGCGAGCTGTACGCGTACGTTTGCGTAACATTTGTCAAAGTTTAGGAGATGCAGAGCAGCTTGTCCAACACGAGAAAGAAATACAAAATTTGGAGAAAGAATTGCAAATGATTTGCGGCGCTTGCGATAGTGTTTTCGGTTATGAAATCGACTCGTTGGAAGTATTGCCATGCGCCCATATCCTTCACGCAAGGTAAGTACTACTACTATTACCACCACTGCCACCCTCGGATTCTACTGCCAATGTAGACCAACACGCACAAATGAACATTTTTTTGAAGTAAATTTCCGACCGCACAGCGATTTTTACCAACTATGGCACAACTTCATATTGGTAGCTGACGGATACGATATAAATATGTCTCTCCAAATTCGTATCCAATGTGGCCCTTTGTATGGGGCTACATTGTACTTTTGCATTTGCCATTCGCTTGTTTCAGATGTTTTTACGATATAACAAACAAAAAGAACAACACGAGAGATCGAGCTTGTCCTCACTGCGATAAAACTATTTCATCCGCATTATACCTACAACGATTCGATTCTACGCCTTTGCGGCATCATCAGTTACAACGCGACATTGACGATGAAGAAGACGACGATGAAGAAGACGACGACGACGACGACGACGATGATATATTGTACGGCAGCGCAACAGCGATATCCTTACAGTAGGGTGAGATCTTTTACCCAGCACGCAGTAGAAGTAGAGCAATAATAACGGTATGCTACGCTACGCTATCACCAACTCGAGCACAATACTTGCAAATTACAGAAACTACGTATACATGCCACGCACATGTCATGGTCCGATCAAGTTGAAAATACATACTATCGACCATCTGCCACCATCCTCTCCTCTCTTCACCCCTTCCAATGGCGTCATTGACGGGCAAATTGGTATTCATAATGCTAATGTCTACAGAGATACAGATACAGTATACCATTCGAGAAGTCAAATGAATCTCACACGTGAAAAAGTTGTACTTTCGCATCGAATATGGTAGCACAAATGAAAACTAAAAACAAGTGAAGGAAAATATACGGACATCATTAGGTGTTGCGGATCTACTACGCGCTGAAGTATTGGCAATCAATCCTACTCATAATTTTTAAAATTTGAACAAAGCCGGAGGTCAGCCTAGCAATAACTTGCGGCAAAAACCAAGCCGCTTCTATCAGAATTCCATCTCATGTTCAGCCGAGATTTCATACTCGAAAAAGTGCGCTTTTGAGGACAAGTTGGAGTGAATGAAGAACGCTGCGAATCAGAATCGGCAGAGGCGACGGCGTCGTGAATTTTGCTCTCTTTTATTAAGATATACCCGAAGTATGGAAAAAAGCGGCTCGAGCGAAAAACTTTTTGGTAAAAAACAAACATTCGAAATGCCGGTAGCTCGTGGTTTCTGCCATTTTTCGATTTTTTAAAAAGTCGAGACAAGAACACGGTTGTTATAACTAACCAAGTACCATAATTTCAGGTTGTTTTACGAATCTGATACCAATTTTTAACATTGGTGGCGTGGCGTCATTTTATTACAAATTAAACGCGCTATTTCACTTTTCTTTTTCATTACAATATCTACCTAGGGATGGAAGAATGAGTGAATTTTGATTCTGATTTTTACGAATCAAAATTTTTGTTCTTGTTGATTTGGTTTTCATTTAGGATTTGTAAACTTTGTTCTTATTTTGTTCTCGTTGCCTGCTCTTATTCTTTATACGATTTTGTTTGGTTCGCTGCTCTCTTTCTTTTTGGTTTTTAATCTTCAACTCAACCTCCAAAATTTCTGAAAATTTGACTGAAAGTTGTCAAATTAGTCGGAGAAATCGCTAAAATACGCTTGAAGTGCAACAAATTGAGGAAATATCTCCTAAAATTCAAAAAAAAGAAAAAATGAAAAGCAATGGAAATTAGTTGTTCTTGTTCTTTCAAAATAATGCATTTTCAAGGTTGTTTCTTACTCTTCAAAAATGGTAAAATTACTTTCATTGATCTTGCTCCCCAGTTAATCAACTTCGTTGCGTTGTTCCAGGGCTGATGGAACGGAACAGAGCAGTACAAAATGAACGATTCAAAACACCAAAATTTTTGTTTTCAATGAACGATAACTAGAACAAAACAAATTCATGTCCTGCACAAATAAAACGGAACGAAACCGAACAGAACGACATGAAATTGAACGGAACGGAGCGGAACGGAACAGAACAGAAAAATTCAATGAACGAAACTGAACAGAACAGAACACTGATCATTATTTTTTTTGTATCTCTCATGAGTCTACAACAACATAATTACGACTACTACATAAATTTCCGTGCTTCCAAAATTTCCAATTCCAAATTATTTTACAATGTGAGAGTGTGAGAATGAAATTTTTTACCAGAACCAAGTACAAACGAGTGAAAGGGAGAGAGAAATCAAATCAACCACTTTTCCAATTCCCAACAAAATCATTTTTGAACCCAAAATGACCATAACGTTTCATAATTCAGTGTATACTACAGTGTCACTGTCATTCTTCACCTTCACAAATTCGCAAATCTGAATTCACATACAAAGTTTTACAAAACTTGTTTTTAGTAAAAAAAAGTAAAAAGTAAAAACCATCAATCTTACATCGTTATAGCTTATGCGTATATATTAATGTTACATATTTATAGCACTTTTCTTAGGCCACACCTCTACATACATGCTCAACCATGAGGGTAGCAGTTGCTACCTCAAATGCTTTCTGCACCTATTTTTTTTGTCTTGTGTTTTTTTTTTGGACACAATTAGGGGTATTTGTTATTCAAGAAATTAAATCGCTCAATGATACATGTACTAACTTGAAAAAAAAAACAAATCATATTGAACAATGAATAAAATGAGCAAATTAAAGATTTCTGTTCATATTTTCTTAACATTTGTCTCTTACTTCAGCCAGGCTATATTTTTTATCACTATTTTAATGAATAAATTCCATTTAATCTTTCCTTTCTCTGTAGAAAAATGTGATCACTGAACTTGAGAAACTTGTGAAAACTGAAAACTTTCTTTTCCTTCAGAAAACTTAAAAAATAAATTCTTTTTAACTGTTAAAAATCTTATTTTTTCACAATTTCACCATCGTTTCGCTTGGGTATGTGCACAAGTCTCATCTGTCCATACTATTCACTTAATTTATGTAACTAAGAAAATCTTTGCCAACCCTTATTCCAGTAAACACTCCTCGCTACTCCAATTTATTTGTTTTTTCAAATTCCGGTGAAAAAATTGTTGGAAAAATGAGATCGTTCATTTGGAAAAATAAGTCTGCTCACCCGCCAAAAAAAGCTGTTCGCTACGGCCCTGATTGCTTATTCCCTTTTTCTTCTCGCCTTGAACATTGTTGACGAATTTTTTTGAAAAATAGGGGGGATTGTCCATTTGAGTCAAAGAAGTGGCGTGAAAAAAGTTCTTTGGGTAGAAAATTCCTAGCCATGCCACTGGTGTGGGGTTACAATGGAGTTAAAAAAGTTGAAACCTAAAGACACATTTAGAGCCTTCATTAAATGTACACGACACATTTTCAACTTTTTACCTTAATTTGGAAGGGAAATATGAATGGAACAGCCTTTTTTCTAACTCAAAAAGGGAACATACCTCCATATCCTATCTTGTAATTGACCTGGGGAGCTGATTTTTAGATATGTTGGGCAACTTTGGATTCTCTATTAATTAACTCAAAAAGGAACAATTTTTACAATTTTTCCCTTCAGCACCTCCCCCCCCCCCAATTTCAGCATTACTGGATTTTGATCTAAGGTCGTCTTCACTCTATAATATCAAATTCGCAGACAGCCTAAGCCTACTGACCAAAGTTCACCGATTTTGGGCGGTATCGAGCTGAGAATATGATTTTTAGCAAGGGTGGATAGAAGTGGAGAGGGGTAATAAATGAAATCGTCGCTTTGCGTTGCTTTTTCAGCTTGATTTTCGCGAAATATTACAATTATGTGGATTAAAAAAAGCATCGTCGTTTCTCAATGTTTTGCCATCATCAGCGCTAGGGATAGACTAGATCTTCTCGCTAGATTCATGTAAGAGGGACATTGAGAGGGTGCAATGAGGCCGAAAAGTCGAAACCTCCGAAAAGAGACGCCTAAAATCGATACTGAATCTACGTACCAAATTTCTACTACCAACCTCAATTAGGAGAAGAGATAGGGGAGACAAGCCCTTTTTCGGGGTCAAAAAAGGAGGAAAATCGTCGTATCTCCCCTCCTAATTGACCTAAGAGATTGATTTTCGGATATGTTGGGCAACTTTGGATTCTATATTAACTGACTCAAAGAGGAAAAATTTTTACATTTTCCCCCTCTGCACACCCTCTTCCAAATTTTGGACAAAATTTAATTTTGACCCGAAGTCATACCCACTCCGGAATATCGAATCCGCTGTCAATTGGAGCCTAGTTCTGAAATTTGATCGATCTTGGTTGGTATCGAGCTGAGTAAATGATTTTTTATCCTCCCCTTCACCCATCCGCCCTAAGTCGATGGACCGTAATAGCCTGGTTTGCATTGACAATATGGCATAGAAAATCTGGCTAAAAATTAAAACGATCTGATAAGCAATTACTCATGTGGTAAAATTTGTAAATTTTTACAATTTTTTAGAATAACTTCGCTTCATACTGCCGTTTTCTCTGGCCACCATTCCATTTACTTCGAACAAAAATAGTCTAAAAATTACCGCTTCTTATTCATGTTTTTATAAAATTCTCCACGAAACACGGTCTCATTTGCGAGCTCGCCGTGCTAAGAAGATGTTTTTGATTACGTTGTTTGGCTTGCAACGTATTTCGGAGCAAATTAACCAAATTGTGAGCTCGCAGCGTTGCCTCTCGTCCCATTAAAAACCACTGCAATTGAAACGTATATAAATCTTTTTGTCGGCTAATTTTTTAATCTCGCGTTGGCATTCTTGGGGCGCACCGCAAATTGGAGCGCGTTCCGGCTAATCTCATTAAAGAATATATTTATGGCTACTTGATAGTGTTGCTAGGTAGGCACCAGGTAGAATGGCATTTACGGGAAGGAGGGGGAAAAGTTTATTAGAACATGAAACCCATACCTAAAGATAGCATTCGAGGCGTTACTTTCGAACACCTACTAGGCTTACATTGTAAAACCTCTACTTACGTTTCTTTAAAGTCATGGAAAATAAGTAGTAGGTTAATTTTTGGAATGTGATGATCTTCTCACCTTTGTATTTGTACCAATATTCGGACTATTTTGAAAGAAATCGTGGCCAGAGGGTTTTCGTCGTTAAAAACAAGTCATTCCCAAAACACACTTCTACTCGAGATAAAAATCAGCCTCATTTCAGGCAGGAGGTACAGATAGGTAGGTGCCTACTCTCAAGTACCTACATATCCTACCATAGATGTCATATAGTTGAGGAATAGCATTAGCATTTATGTCTAGTACGGGCTGACGTAAGTTCAAATAAGATAGTCTGACCCCTCCTTTTCCCTATAGGTAGCGCAGTGAAAATACCTAAAAATTTAACGAATGAATGATAACAAAATTTCGATTTCATCATCAATCTAAATAACGGACCTTGTAGACAAAAATTTTTACCACAAATTTTGTCATGTACACATTTGGCCTATCTCCATTATTAAAGGGGCAGCATTCGTTTGAATTTTGTAAGCCCCTTCAAATAATCCAGGTAGGCAAATTTTGCATATAATTTGAAAAGCTAAACAAATTACCTACTGCCAGATAGATACATTGTTCAAAACCATATTTTCATTTTCAAAATTTTATATTGGCTCTATAACCCCCCCCCTCCAACCCTCATTGAAAATTTTGAGAATAAAAAATTTGCTTGAATCATGGTTTTGAATAATGGACCTTGTAGTGGGTGACGTTTTCATCATTAGCCTGATTTTCTATGCCATATTGTCAATGAAAACCAGGCTGTTACAGTCTATTGACTCACGGCGGTTGAGGAGGGGGAGATATCAACAAAATCCGTTTTGAGGTCCTACAAGAGCATCGTGACCATTTTAGTCAACGTCAGATATTTATTTTTATTCGTTTATTTTCCCCCCCGAACGCTAAAATCATTTACTCTGCTCAAAACTGACCAAAAACGCTCCAATTTGATCAATCGACTTAGTTACGCGGCGAATGGGTAAAAATTCAGTTGTGCCCAAATTTGGGAGAGGGGGCACTGAGAGGTTGAAATCGGAAAATATGTTTGTTTTTTAAGCTGATCGATAGCCAATTTTAAGTTGCATAACATTTCCAAAAATCAACCTCCTAGGTCAATTAGGAGGAGAGATATGAGGGTTTTCCTCCTTTTTGACCTTGAAAAAGTGTTGTTTATCCCCCATCTCATCAGTAACTTGAGCTAGAGAGTTGAAATTTTGCATTTGGACTTGGTAAGAGCTCCAAATATGCCCCTCTGGAGGTCTCGTTTCCTCCACCTAATTGCACTCCCCGCCCCCAAAAATGTGGTTTTTTGGTCCATTTTTTTCCGGAACATTAAAATCATTCACTCTGCTCGATACTGACTAAAATCGCTTCAATTCGGTCGATCGGCTCACTTTGGAGCCATATTTGACATATACGCGTGGGGGTGACCTTGGGTCAAAATTCAGTTTCGCCCCATTTTGAAGGAGGGGGTGTTGAGGAGCCAAAAACACAAAAATTGTTTCTTTTCAAGTCAATCGGTACACAATCTAAAGTTGCGTAACATTTCCAAATTCAACCTCCCCGGTTCAATTAGGAGAGGAGATATGAGGGGTTTCCCCCTTTTTGACCTTGAAAAAAGGGTTTTCTCCCTTATCTCCTCACCAAAATGAGCTAGGAAGTTGAAATTTGGTACGTAGACTTGGTAAGAGCCCTAGATGTGTCTTTGGTTAGTCTTGACGTTTTGGCTTCATTGCACCTCCTCACAGCTCGGAAGATGTGGTTTGTGATCCATTTTTTTTTCCCGGAACATTATAATCATTTACTCTGCTCGATACGGACCAAAATCGCTCCAATTTGGTCAATAGGCTCACTTTGACGGCGGATTTGATATATACAAGTGGGGGTGACCTTGGGTCAAAATTCAGTTTTGCTCCGTTTTGGGGAGGGGGTGCTGAGGAACCAAAAATACGAAAATTGTTTCTTTTTGAGCCAATCGATAGACAATTCAAAGTTGCATAACATTTCCAAAAGTCAACCTCTTAGTTCAATTAGGAGGGGAGATATGAGGGGTTTTCCCCTTTTTGACCTTGAGAAAAGGGTTTACCCCTCTATCTCCCCTCCGAATCGAGCTAGGAAGTTGAAATTTGGTATGTGAACTTGGTAGCAGCCTTAGATGTGCCTCGGGGGGGGGGGGTCTCGACTTTTCAGTTTCATTGCACCCCCTCACAGCTCAAAAAATGAGATTTTTTGGTCGTTTTCTCTAATTTTTTGAGTTTGTTCCACGCATAACGCCCATCTAAATTGAGCTAAGAAGTTGAAATTTGGTATGTACATTTATTAGGGTTCCTAGATGTGCTTTTTGGGAGTTTTGACTTTTTAGCTCCATTGAATCCTTCATACCCTTAATGCTGATTAAGAAGCTTTTTTTCAATTCTCATGATTATAATATTTCACGAAAATCAGACTGAAAAAAGCATCCTAAAGCGATGCCTTTATTTTTTAGTTATGTACGGAATTTGCCTATATCAATGATTTGAAGGTGCTCGTAAAACTCAAACGAATGATTGATGCTCCTTCAATAATGGAGATAGGCAAAATATGCACGTGACGAAATTTGTAGAAAATATTTTTGTGCGCAAGATTCGTCAATTACATTTGAAATCGTATAAAAATTCAAAATTCTGGAACTACTCATTTGCTTAATTTTTACATGCCTGTACAACGCCTCACATGGGGAAAGTGGGCGGGGGGTTCAGATTATCTTAGTTAATCTTGTGCCTACTCGTACTACGCCTCTATGCTAATTCCGTTTTCTGAAGTCTACATTTTATTGTACCACCTATTTCCGGTAGGTGAATATTTATGTAGGTATCTACCTACTACCTACTACCTACTACCTACTATAACTATGTACCTACCTGTTCTCAAATACACACGTATTCAAAGGTAACCATATGTACCTTACCTATACTCGTGTATGCGAATCATCCTTCATCCATCCTTCGCTTCGGTTGTTGTGTGGGTCGACATCGTCGCGCATCTCGCATCTCGCATCTAAACAAGATAATGGATAAAACGAACGAAACGGAAGAGAAAGCAGTATAAAATATCTTTAAAAAGGATATAAAAACGAAGAAGTCTGTGTGGAAAGTGGTTCTGTTAAAAGTAATATGCTGATGTAATGCGCACTCCATTGCCGAACATATACGCTGAACAAAGATGAAAGTCGAGTCAGGTGTAGAAAATGATACCTCCAGCGTATAGCAGATTTCAAGAGCTTGAAAGGAAAAGTTTGTATCGTTGGGTGGGTTTTTTTTTCCTTTTCCTTGTATAGCGCTGCGAACGGCCGCTCTCCTCGTGCAACTCGTTCCATCGCGCGCGTAGTTTTCTAAACGTAACCAAAAGAAAAAGAAGAAGAAGAAAAAATGAGTAAATATTATTTTACCCCTTTAAAAGAGGTACATAGATATAGGTAGGTACTAGGTAGGTACCTAGATGCGTTACGTATACTGCCTACATTTCATAATTCAAATAGCTCCACAGAGAGATGGTGGCAATGGCGACGACCTAGCTTACAGTGGAAATTTTACAAGAGGTGTCGATGCTGCTGAGGTGTTTGTTTTTGTTTTTTTTTTTTTTTTTCGTCTTAGAATACTTTCACGCTATACAGAAGTTTGTTTAGGACCATTATTTGCCTTCTTCTTACGTGTAGGATATACTACGAGTATCTTCATTTATACCTAGAAATGCATATTTATCTATCACGCATGACGTTTATTTCGAGCTGACTGTGTACGCGTATTCTTAAAATATTATGGGTATTTGTTCTTTGAAATGTTTACACATTTATATTATGACGATTTTGATTATGCGCAGAAATCTCAATCAATGTGGCGATTTTAAGATAATGAGAAAAGAGAAGATGAACTGAACACGATCTGCTTATGGTCTTAGGAACAGGATTTATACGAGGGAAATATAGGTAAGAAACAGACCGAAATGTAATGAATAATAAAAAATAGTCCAATTTCCAACGGTTTGAAATTTCAGCGAAACCACTTCAGATCAGTTGGAATAACCTTTGATAAGCTAGGAAAAAATTTTTAGCTGCTGAAATTAATTTTCGACCATTCTGGATCATTTAAAAAATAATGAAGAAAAAAATTTTTGGCTGAAATTTTAAGAACGTCTGGAAAATATTATAGAACGATTTGCGATGCTCAGATTTCGCAGTAACTAAATTTTTTTCAAAAAAATGTCTCAATCTATTCAATTTTTCAATTTTTTTCAATTCAGGGATAAAATTTTTGTCTGGAGGTTTCAGAACGTCTGGAAAACAAGATGGATTTATTTGCGGGGTCACCGTTCAGTGACAACCAAATATTCTTCTTTATAACTTCAATAGAACATATTCTTTTGAGTAATTAAATTTCATGCAATAAATTAACTAGCCAGATTTTCCGTATCATATCGTCGATGAAAACCAGACTATTACGGTCTGCGGATGAGGATGGAATATGAAAAAAAAATCCGTTTTGGGATCCTAGAAGACCATTACGACCATTTTTGGCCATGTCTGATATTTATTTTCATCTTATCTCTCCTCCCCCCCCCCACCATTTGAAAAATCTTATTCTCAGCACGATATTGGCCAAAGTAGATCAACTTTACAGAATAGGCTTTGATTGACATATCATTTGATATTCTAGAGTGGGGATGACCTCAAGTTAAAAAAAAAAACTAGTGCCCAAATTTGGGGAAGGCAGTGCTCAGGGGCTAAAATTACAAAAATTGTTCTATATTAAACTATCCATAGACGATTCACAGTTGTATAACAAGGGAGATATGAAAGAAATTGATCTAGGAAGTTCATATTTGGTATGTAGGTTTAGTAGGGGGTGTTAGATGAGTCTTTTGAGGATTTAGATCTTACAGCCTCATTGCACCAACTCATTACCCTAAAAAAATTGTTTTTGTGAATTTTTTTGATTTTTTGAGTTTGTTTCTTGCGTAGGCCCTCCCCCCACCCCGATTGGACTAGGAATTAGGAATTTGAAATTTGGTATGTGAATTCAGTATAGGTCCTAGATGTGCCGCTTGGTGTTGTCAAATTTTTGAGCCTCATTCAACCCCCCAAGTTTTTTTTTTATGCTGTAAAATAACTTTCGGAATGATTTTTTTCATTTTATGCGTCTTTTTTGAAAATTTTATCCAGTTGAACCGTCGAATAATATATTTTTTTCGATTTTTCAACGTTATTTTAGGTTTTTTTTTTAAAACTCATTACATGATATATTGAAAAAATTTTTAGCATTTTTTGAATATTTTTATTTTCATTTTGATTAAGTTTTTAAATGTACGTAAAATTACTTTTTCACCGAATTTCATCAGTTTGTGCTTCGAAATTAACGCAATTGGAGTTTTTATATTCCCCTCATTTTTTCACATTTTTTGAACTGTAATTTCAATCATTCTGAATATTTTTTACTTCACGCAATAATTGAAGATTTTCTTCCGCGTTATTCTAAAATAAAGTTTTAAACAATTTTTTCATTTTTACATTTTTTTTGAGTTTTTTTTTTCGATTTTCGTGTTTTTTGTGCTATTAAACGTTTTGAACAATTTTTTCATCTTTTTACGTGTTTTTTGAAAGGTTATTCATCAGTTCCTTCATATTTCGAAGGTTCTTTTCGCATTTTTTCAGATGTAAAATGGCATTTTGAAGCATTTTTCATAATTTTACTCATTTATGTTTTTCTCAGGTTTTCACGCTTTTTCATTTTTTCATAATTTTGCTTTTTTTTTTGAAAATCTTTTCACCATTTTTCAATATATTTCTGTAAAATGTTTCATGTTTTTTAAACTATGAAATAATTTTTTAAATTATTCTTCAGCAGGTGTTGATATTATAAAGATTTTTTTTATTTTTTAATTTTTGAGTATAAAATTTCAAGTTTTTTATTTTTAAAATTTTTTTAAACTTTAAAATAACATTTTGAACGATTTTTTCATCGTTTTAAACTTTTTTCTGAAGATTTTTCTGTCGTTTCGAGAATTATTGATATGGATATGTCAGCGGGCGGGGGGTAATTTTTGGAAAACGTGACTTTTTGATGTTGCTTTTTTGATTCTTGATTTGAAGTTTTTGAACAGAAACTCGCGACGAAAAATGATTATGAATGAGTTTTGTTTTCTATGTTAAAATGCTTGCAAAATAAAGAAAAATTTACAAAAATTGAAAAATTTACAAAAATTGAAAAATTTTTAAAAATTAAAAAATAAATGTTTTTAATTTGATGTTTTTGATTAAAAACTTGTGATGAAAAATAATTATGAATAATGTTGCAATGTTGTTTTAAAAAATTAAAAAATCAATTAAATAATTAAAAAAAGTAAAAAATAAAAAAACATTGAAAATTTAAAAAGTTGAAATAAAAATAATCATGAAAAATAATAAAATTTTAAAATTACAAAATTACAAAAAAAATTGAAAAAAATTACAAAAATTAAAAAATAAAAGTTTCTAATTTCAAGTTTTTGATTGAAAACTCGTGATGATGGATCATTGTATTATTTTTTCTATTTTTCTAGGAAATAATAAAATCAAATATCAAAATGGAGTGAATAGAGTAGTAAAAGTTTTTGATTTAAAGTTTTTGACCAAAAATCCGCGATAAAGGATTTTTATGAGTGATTTTGGCATTTTATGTTAAAATGTTGTCATTGATGTGTGACTTATCCATGATGTAAAATTTTTTCCTGTAGGGAAAAGTTCCTATTTTTTTCAGTTTTTTCATGCTTTTCGAGCTATAAAATGACATTTTAAATGATTTTTCCAAAATTTTGCTCCTATTTTAGTTTTTATTCTAATGCTTTTTTGAGATGTAAAATGGTAGTTTAATGTATTATCATTTTGCAAAGTTTTCGAAGTTATTTTTTTAGTTTTTCACGCTTTTTTCTGAGCTACACAACGTAATTTTGAAGAATTTTGAATTAAAAAAAAAAAAAATAAGTAAAACGAACTGTCCCATTTGGGATTTTATTGTGCTTGAATCATATGCTATCAATTGCCCCACTTGAACATTTTTTGTTGTGAGCTTTATTTTGCTTGCACTAATTTTTTTTCTTTTCCCAAGATTATGATAATTTTCGAAGCAGTCAACTCCCCCCCTTCTCTTCCATTCAACTCACACAAATTGTATGTAGAGATACGTTACTGATTTGAAAACTTATTAATCAATTTTTAATCACGTGATATCTTTTTTTTTTTCAGTATCTGATGAAAACGCCTAATTTCACCAACAAAGACACATGCATTGAGTAACTATTTGACCTCTGAGAGAGTTCCGACGTCTACAGTACAATTTTCCGATCAAAAAGTCGTTTAATATATGCAGTGGATAATTGTGATAATCAGAAGTCAAATTCAGGTAAGTAATTTAAATAATTATTTTATTATTTATAGACTAAGTATATATTTATCTGACGCTTCCCCTCCTTCGTATAATGATAACTTGAATAATAATTTTAGTACCGATTTTTCATATCATGTGCTTTGTCCAGTATTTACCCAACACACTTCACCTAGCCCGCCCCTCCCTAGAGAACAAATTTTACCACTCTCATAAACGGTACAGATCAGTTATACCATACACAACCAAGTTGAAAAGAGAATAAAGCCAATTTCAACACCCGAGAAAAAGTAAATAGCTACAGCATACGACATTCGAGAGAAAAATACCCAACATCTCGGTGTTCGATTTTTAGTAAAGCAGGTGGTGTTAAAAGTGCGCCATTTATTATTGATACGACGTTGTACCATATAAAAGAATAATGATCGACGTCGTCGTATAAACAAAGTTAAATTGTTAGCTGGATTAAATTTTGCAACTTGGGCGAGCATAATTTATGCCTCCAAGTCGTAACATTAATTTCATCTTGAAAGGCTACAGGGGTGACAAGAATTGGCGAATTTGCCCCGGTGGAATTTTGAGATACATACTTGATCAACGTTTTGGACCCCCACGCCCCTGGTTTTCTAGGAGGGCCTTTAAAAAAAAAAAACTTATGATTTTTTTTTGAAGGTGCCAATTAATTAATTTGCGCAATTTTTTGTCATGTTGTAGATGTACATGAGAGGCATCACTGCCAAAATCAACATCCATTCCTCTGACCCCTCCTCCTTATGTACACCTGAAATGACCATTTAATTTTTTTTTTTTTCAGTAAGGATGTTGGTTTGGTACAATTTTGAAACCATGCTTTTTGGATGTGTACTTGACCCCTCCATTGCATATAATTTTTTTTTCAAAATTTTAGCTCATAAGCGTCATGGTGATAACTAGAAAAAACCTGAAATGTGGGTGGATATGTCAAATCTCTAATGTAAGTTTATACTTTTCATCGCAAATGGCCAGAGTAGCCGAGCGAGGATAAATAAATATAATAAAAAAAAAA
>FIZR01030853.1:0-13150 GCA_900060175.1 Ferrisia virgata
CAGTTTTGCAACTCCGAGCCCACCTCAACCCAACACCTTCTCTTCTTTTGCCCTTCTCTAAAAATTGAAAGACAAACCCTAAACATCTCTGGAATCTCCCCCCCCCCTCCAATAATCTCAGATTCATTAATTGAAATGAAAAAAATCCTTTTACTAATCAGAAGACTCAACCTGAGCCACCGAATTTAAGTTCCCACCTTCCCAATCTATTCTACAAGGGGCGTAAAAATCTTGAAATTATACAAGCCGAGTATATTAAAAATTAAACAAAAAAAATCTTCCTCAAGAAAATGTTTTGCTTTTAATTGTCAAACATTTTGCTTTGGTGTTGCCATCATCAAGACCTTTGATAAATTCAACTACTGTAGATTGATGGTTCCTGAATTGAACCAGGTTTATTTTTTTACGTGGAATCTTTGTCGTCCCCTCTCCCCCTCCCATACCCAAAACAATACATTTTTAATGAAACCAAACGAACCTGACGACTTGCTGTCTTTTCCCGTTCACCGTATTCAGCAGCAGAAACAAATAACAATGTAGCGATTTTTAAATAAGCACTTCCAAATGTAATACGAATTTAAAGTTTAAATGTTACGAAATCGACGATGAAAATAAAAAAAAAATACCTGCACTGTCTTTAGCTTATGGTAATTGTATATTGTACATTTAGATAGAGTATAACATAGGCAAAAGTCGACGGTATCGTGGATAAAACCAAACCAATAGCGACGAACAGGAGAAGAATGTACTTTTAACGAAAAGTTAAAAGATCACCTAAGGCGGTTTATATTCAAAATACCCGAAACGTTCACCACAAAGCCATACTAATCCAGCTCGAGTTAACCATGAAAGATTATTCGTCTGCGCCCCTATTACATGTGTTTCAAGTTAATACCGAGAAATGGTGAATAGAAGAAGGCGGAGGAGCACGAAGCAGTGCAAGGGAAATTCGAAAAGAAATGCCTACACGAGAGTAGCTTTGAAAATATGTACTATAAACGATGCAGTTTGTTGGTTCGTCAAATGAAAACGAAATCCAACTAAGCGTTTACGAGAGCTACAGAGTTACAGATATATATATACCTAGACCTATCTGAAAGTACCTATGCTATTTAAAAATTAATTCAAAAACACGTACAAGTTTGGGTAAAAATTGCCGACACGATATTTGAAATTTTAATCACGTGGAAGCTGCAATTTACAAAACAATAAAATGAAATGCGTTTTTGTCGACGAGATAGCGTATTTAATTTGCGAATGTACGTAGTAAAAGAGCGAAAAAAACCCATGGCGTTTGCGTACATTTTTCATTCAAATTTTACGCTTACTTTTAGCATTATTAGTAATAAATTTTGCAGCTGAGAAAATTCGACACGATTGCTTATGCTTACCCGGAGAAATGTGGTTTAATAAGCAAGTTTTACTTTTCTTTCGTCATATTCGCAGATAAAATACGCTGAACGATGGAGAATTACGAATATGGATGGAAAGGAAGGACTGAGAGAACGAGAGAGAACCATTTACACTGATAAAATTAAGATGGTTTATTCGAAACAATTGAATGTACACTTTCGCCGGGTATTAACTTGTTATGCAACTTTATTATCGTGCGGTGGGCGAATAACGATATACGGTGTGAGCGGAAAATTTATTTCTACAGTAAAATCTCGTACAACGTGATTCGAATGGTACGAAGCTCCTGGAAAATGAGTATTCGCATGCATTTGCATATAATTTTCTGCAGGGTAATCAAATCAGTTGAAAAAAGTTGAACATTGTTTTGTATCGATGATTTTTGAGACGAATTTTTATAGGTAGATGTATAACAGATGAATAAATACCCCAAAAGGCATATCTAGGGCCGCTATTAAATCTACATACCAAATTTCAACCCTTCAACTGAATTTGGAGGGGAGATATGAGATTAGCAAACTTCATGTTAAATCAACGAAATTACACCAAAAACACGAATGATGGAAATTAACATGATTTTGACACTATAAGAAAAAAAAGCACTACTTTGCGATGCATTTTTGGTACCTATGATTTTTCGTGACATATTACAATCATGAGAATTGAAACAAAACATCACTTTGCGATGTTTTTCTCCTAATCAGCATTGAGGGTAGGAAGGGTTCAATGAAGCAAAAAAGTCGAGACCCCCCAACAAGCCACGTCTTAGGCCCCTACTAAATATACATACCTAATTTCAAGTTCTCAGCTCGATTTGGAGGGGAGTCATGCGAGAAAGAAATTCAAAAAATTAGGAAAAACGACCAAAAAACCACATATTTGGGGCTGTGAGGAGATGAAATGAGGCTGAAAAGTCGAGAACCCCAAAAGGCACGTCTATAGTCCTTACTAAATGTACATACCTAATTTCAACTTCCAAGCCCAATTTGGAGGCAAGTTATGCGAGGAAAAACCTCAAAAAATTAAGAAAAACGATCAAAATACCACATGTTTGGGACTGTGAGGGGTTGAATTGAGACTGAAAAGTCGAGACCCCCAAAATGCATATCTAGGGTCCCTACTAAATGTACATACTCAATTTCAAGTTCCTACATCAATTTGGAGGGGAGTTATGTGATAAAAAAATGACAAAAATGAGAAAAACCCGACTTTTTTGGAGCTGTGAGGAGGTGCAATGGAGCTAAAAAGAAAGAACCGCCGAAAGATACATCTAGAGCTCTAACTAAATGTACATACCAAATTTCATCTTTTTAGCTTAATTTAGTGGGGAGATAGGGGAGAACCAGCTCTTTTGCAGGTCAAAAAGGGAGAAACCCCCATATCTCCCTCCTACATGACTTAGGAGCTTGATTTTTGGATATGTAATACAACTTTTGGTTCTCTAGCAATTGACTTGAAAAGGGGTCAATTTTTGCATTTTTGACCCCTCAGCACCCCCTCCCTCAAATTAGGTCACAACTGAATTTTGACCCAAGTTCGTCCCCACTTATGCGTATCCAATCCGCCACCAAACTGAGTCTATTGACCTAATTGGAGCGATTTTGGTCAGTATCGAGCGGAGTGAATAATTTTCATGTTTTGCGAAAAAAATAAATACCTGACATGACTGAAAATCGTTTCAATAGTCTTCCAGGACCCCAAAACGGATTTTGTTGACATGCCTCCCTCCCCCTTTCATCCGCCGTTGGTCGATAGACTGTCATGTTTTTTTTTTTATTTTCGCCTAACATCAAAATTGAAGGAGCTCTATGTAAGCAAATTTTGTTCACGTGATTTTTATAATATTTAACGGGCCTGTAGCACCTTCAATTCTCGTGTTAGGCAACAAGTGAATAGAACTAAATTTGTTTTACTTTCAATAAACTATGAATTTCCTTTATTATTTTTTTTGTAGAATTTTTTTCATTCAACATGCATCGATAGGCCCTTCAATTTTTTAACTAAACAAAAAATGAACATAACAAAACTTTGCTCTGCTTTGGAACCATTACCCACCCCAATGCTTAAAAATTCGTTTGAATTTCAATTTTTCAAACACAATAATTACTCCTTCAACTTTCAAGATAGGCAACTTATACATATGACGTTTTTTTTAGTGATACCTACTCAGTTATACCTAAATTTCACGTTTGACTGACCGTTTCCCAGTTACCAGATACCCTCTGGGTAGGGAGAATTTCGTGCTGAATTTTTTAAAACTTTAAAAAACAATAATTAAATTTTTTTCAGGTTGTTACTTATTCAAAAATTCATTAATTTATTTCTGCTGCAGTATATGACATTAGTTCACATATGTAACCTTTTTTTGTTCACCTTTCCGAATGCTATTTTTAGAGTAGCCCAATTTTCGTATCAACTCAATTTTTCATTTTTTGAGAATTTTTGAAATTTTAAACTAAAGGTGGGGGGGGGGGGCAAATTAAGGGTCAAGTTGAAGACCCTAAATTTTTACCAGGTTCCTTTGACGTCATTTTACAACTTTTTTCACTATCCTCGTTCAACTTTCGAAAAAAACTTAAAATTGAAACGCCCTACTGTAGGCAACCATTATAAGATACGTGTACGAGGTCTGGTAGACCACCCCCTTACCACTATCGTCCACTTTCGAAGCACTCTGCATGTTGCTTTAGTTATCCTATTGCGGTAAGTAGAAAGCTACTGAAAATGATTCGTTGTCGACGCTTCTGATCGGTCGGTGTTCCTCTGTTGGAGCTAATAAGAAAGAAGAGAGTCGAGTAATTCTCCGCTTTGACCTGCAAAAATCTGCTCTTTGCCAGAAGTTCACTCCCTCCGCCCCTCTGGTGGCCATCAATGAACTACGAGGCTAAAATTCGAAAAATGCAGATTTATGGAGCTTTCTACTTTTTAGTATCATTGTATTTTTAAGCAGCACTATAAGTACTTTTTTGGTAGGTTTTTACATTCTTCGAGCCTATTTTTCACCCAGTTCCCTGCCAAATTGACCGAGCGGATTCAAATTTGGTAAGTAGATTTAGTATTAGTTTTAGACGTGCCTTTTCGAGACTTCAACTTTTCCAGCCCTTTACAGTTCAACGCAGGCTCGTAAGAAATGAACTTGCCGCGCAGTTGTGGCCGGTTTTTGATAACATTCGGCACCCTTTCCTCTTCCTCTCACTCCTTGCACGTTCCACGACTGATCTAGCGCATTTATGACTAGACTAGGCTAAAAATATGCAAAATATAACACCCGAGACGGTTGGTATTTCGCTTTTCTCGTTTGTATGCAGTTTGCTTTTAAAATATACGATAATTCTGGTAAGAAACTTATGCTAACCGCAACTCGTACCCGCCAAGTAATCGAATTCGATTGACCTGCAAAAGTATGCGGTAAAATAATGCAACAGCGGAATAAGTTGACCATTTTAATGCGCTTTACGTTGCAAATGAAAATATCAAAACGGAGGCATTCGTCTGAACGACCCCGATCGCCTTCGGTAGTATTGGTAATGAAGGTTATTTTAATTCGTCGCTTGGATGGAAACTAGTCGGAGAGTAACGTTTATGTACTTAAATAATATCGAACAACGGCATCATTCACATTGAACCAATTTACAGACTGAAATTAAATTTCAAAATAACATCTCGTCGTCATCGTGTTTGGAATGGAAGGTACATGTACAAATAAAGTATAAATAAGGGGTCGAAAATACGAAAATAAAGTTGCTTCGTACTGTAGGAAATTTTAACAACTAAAATCTGTTTCGATTTTATACCTTTACCAATGTACTTAGTACTACCTAGTACCTATCTGAAAGCTTATTCTACGCCGCTCGCTTTCCAATAAATACAACGTGTAAACTTTTGCCAGTAGTTCGACAACATTAGGCGACTAAATAGGCAGCCATTTTGACGAAGACGACGAGGTCGAGGGAGAGTTGTATATTGTAACGTTATACTTTTACTTTCGCTCAGTATTCGTATAATTTGTAACAAATCAGTTCTGCAGACGATTTTACCAAAATATGGCTATTTTCGAGGTAAAAGTTATTTCTCCAAACTTTAGATACATTTGCAGACATATATGTCTATACCTAGTTACCTACCTGTCTCTATAAGTTTCGTTTTCTATGTGTACATACAGGTAGCCTTTCATTCGTATAGCAAGGGAAGGTACACTTCTCCACGATGCTGGCTGCCAATTATAGAAACGATGTGTATCGAAATCAAAATTCACGTACGTTGTACTATTTTGCGTTAAAACTTTCAACTTTTCACATTCGGAAGTGCCCCATCTTTAGAATGGGTATGGGTGGCACAACGTTCGTAACGATAACATTTTGTTGTAAGACATCGAACCAGAAATAGGTTCAGTTAAATTATTGATAATGGGGCAAGGAATGAAAAATGTTAAAATTAAAATTTTTCAAAAAACTATAAGAAATCTAAAGATGCATAATATCTGTACAAATTAACTTTAATAAATTACTGGAGAACTTTTCATATTTGTTTTAACCAACCAGTTTTCAAAATACAATCTCAACACCTTGGCGGTCTTTGGAGTCCCCAAATTTTGGTCAAAATTCAAATTCACGGTTTCCCTTCGAAAAATCTGACTAGAAATGAAAAAAGTGGAGTGATCTTCGGGTCAGGTTTTTTATTTCGATTATTTTTAACACATCTTTTCCTGAGTGCAATCCTACCCAGCCCGCCCAATATGGTTACAGATGGAAAAAAAAAATGGAAAAAGTGAGACAAAGCGACGTATCAAATCTCACTAATTTTAGATCACCGAATTTGAATATTGACTTATTCGTTTTTAAAGCTCATGTTTGGCTTTTTTTGAAATGGAGTGAGTCCCCTAAATTCTTAATTTTTCTTGAAGGAAAAAAACGTCGCAGTGAGTGGCCTTTTGAGGCTGATTTTCCTAAAATAAAGGTGGAATAAAAAAAGATGCGCAATGGGGTGTTTTCCCTAGATACTGGAATGATTGCCTTAAACCCCTAAAAAAACACATTTACGACAACTACTAAATCTACGTGCCAAATTTCAGATTCCTAGCTAAATTAGGAGGAAAGATATGCGGGAAGGGGGACCGACTCAAAAAACAAGAAAAACCGACAAAAAAAACTTTTTCGAGGCTGCGAAGGGGTGTCAGGGGGCTGAAAAGTTAAAAGTTGTGACAGGCATATCTAGGATCTCTACTGAAACTATACCGAATATCAACTTCCTGGCTCAATTAGGAGGGGAAATATGCGGGGAATAAACTCAAAAAAAGCGATCAAAAAAATTTTTTGAGGCTGTGAAAGGGTGCAAGGGAGGCTTGAAAATCGAAAGCTCCAAAAGGCACGTCTACGACCTCTACTGAATGTACATATCAAATTTCATATTCCTAGATCAATTTGAATGGGGAATAAGAGAGAAAACCCCGGTTTCAAGTTCGAAAAGGAGAAAACCCTCCACATCTCCCTTCCTAACACTTTGGTGGGTGACTTTTGGATATGTTTTCCAAATTTTTTAATTGCACGAAAAGGAACAAATTTTTCCACTTTTGACCCTCACCTTTCTATGAATCGAGGATGATTGAATCTTGATTCAAGGTCACTGTCACTTAAAAATGTCAAGTTCCGAAAAGAATGAAACCATAACCTGCCTCACTCACTAAAGAATACAAAACAACCATGATGACTCTTTAGTGACTTTCTAATGACTTGAATATTATTCATCTGTAACATATTAGCGATATGTATTTAGTACGATAGTGACATGTTTTAGATGCGATAATGACACAATTATCTTAGGTATTTAATTTGTTCATTAATTTTGTTATTTATTTCGACTTGAGAAATTTTTAACCTCGTCTTTTTTATCATACTGTCAATAAAAACCAGGATATTGCAGTCTATCGACTAAGGTGGATGGCGGGGGGAGGAAGGCACACCAACAAAATCCGTTTCAGGCTCATAGGAGATCATTGCGAGCATTTTTGGCCATGTCAGATATTTATTTTCATTTTTATTTTTTCTCGCTCAAAATATCATTTGCCCAGCTCGGTGCAGACCAAAATCAATCAAATTTCGGGATTAGTCTTAGATTAGCGTGCCTTTTAATATTCTGGAGTGGGGATGACCACGGATCAAAATTCAGTTGTGCCCAAATTTGGGGAAGGGGGATGCTGTGGTGATAATACGGCAAAAATTGTTCCTTTTTGAGCCAATCAAAAGGCAATCCAAAGTTGTACAACATATCTAAAAATCAGCCTCCTAGGTCAATTATAAAGGGAAATATGAAGGTTTTCCACCTTTTCGACCTTGTAGAAAGACTATTCCTCCCCCATCTGCCCTCCAAGTTGAGCTGGGAAGTTAAAATTTGGTATGTACATATATTTAGTAAGGGCCCTAGGTGTGCTTTTTAGGGACTTTTGATTTTTCAGCCCCATTGCACCTCATCACAGCCTCAAAAATGTAATTTTTTGGTTGATTTTTCCTATGTTTTGTGTTTAACACAGTTGTGACATGTTTTTGATTTTAACCATTTTTTTTTTTTTAGCAGAACACTATTGACATAATAATGACACCTCACTTGCTCCTGACAGAAATATGACTTAGTTTGAGTCATTTTCAATATCACTTTGGCACACTTTCGATACAGTTGTGGCATGTTTTGTTCTAGTGGGTCAAAATCATGCTAAAACTGTACCAAAATGTTTTAAATTTGTGTCAAAAAAAATCAGTCACAATTCCATTAGAAATATGCCAAATTTGTGTCAGAAAGACTCTATAACATGGTCAAATTTGTGTCATAACCAAGCCGAAAATATGTCAGGTATCATTATTACTTCAATAGGCCTACTGCATTACCAAAATAAAGTCAAAAACACGCCATAGCTATGTCAAAAAGGTGATACAGTATTGTGAACAATATGCCACTAACAAGTTAAAAACGTGTCATTATTCAAGAATATGCCATCATTGTGCCAGATTTCGATCAAAGGTGAGCGTTTGAGCGAGTCGAACACGCAATTCTAATATTCGAATAATTAAAGTAGGTATTATATGAAAAACCAAAGATTATAGAAATTGTACGCTCGTGAATAATTTGTTCAAAAAATGCTTTATAAATTCTCTATAAATGAACCACGATTAAACGTGTGTATTTCGGAAATTTCTTACATTATTAATTCCATATCGAATGACGTCAAGCATTTTCACATTATTCACCAACGCCAAACTCAAATAAATACGAGTATATTCGTAAATGGCGGAATTTGAAAACGAACAATATAAAACTGAATCCATGCGAACATCCTTACACCTCTACCTTTCCCTACTACACATTGATTAGATATACTAACTAAAACTATAGTGTAGGACCTATCAAATACGTACCCAACAAATCCTGCAAATAGAAAAACATCATCTCGTTTTCATGGTTTAAAGCCCTACACGATCATGCGATCCTTTTTCGATTAATTTAAGACATAACGAAGACTACTTCGACATCGCACACCTGAAAAATTTATAAACCTACATTTCTGTTTTTCGTTTCTTTTTTCTCTTCTTTCAGCCCGTATACTCTTTTCCTCTTTACTCCTCCGTATTATTTCATCTCGTCTTTCGAAGAATTTCTTTTTTATCAAATTCCACAAGATATAGGTAAGGTACAAGTACCTAACCTACTCGTACATATCTGAGTAAAATATGTTATATGCCCACGATGCTGTTATTCTGGTACTACTCGTTCGTCGGGTCACACCATCGCGTACCGTACTCTTTACTTTTTCTTACATAAAAATGTAGAATAATATACGCTCGAGAAAATCCCTTCGAATATGTCGAAGATGTACGAGAAAATTTTGTTGTGAGCAAAATGAAATCACAGAAAAATAAACATGGTCGTACGTTGCGAATCTTTCCAGGTTGAATTTTTTAAATAACATTTCGAATGAAGAGACCGTACCGGAGCGTTTCAGTTTCAGTCGTATTTAAAATGTCTGAGGGGGGGAGGGGAGGAGGTTCTGTTATCTTGATCAGTTTCAAAGTTAAGAAATTAAAAAGTATCGAAATAATGATTTTTTCCAGAAAAAAAAATTCAAATCCAAATGTTTTTGAAATGACGGCAAAATGACAATTTGAATAAATATTTTCCCAAAAAATTAGTTCACATGATTTCAAATTCTAAAAATTGGTAAAAAAATATTGATTTTTATTGTATTCTGAAAAAAAAAGAGGAAATGATAGAAAATACGCTCACGATGAACACATGAAATGTTTATGATTTCTCATTTTATAGCGGAAGGGGCGGGAGGGGGTGTTGAAAAATTTAAAGCCCACCCTTCGTAGTTAATTTGCGCGGAGATTTTTTCACCTTATTGAAACAAAAACACTAAATGAGTCAAAAATATTTTGAAACGAATCTATCGAGTAGATATGTGTCCGATAAAAAGAATTATTTTGGTGCTTCCAAAATTTGGATGCAAATTCCGTTTCACCCTTATGCAAGGGCTTAATACTACGAGAGGCGTATATAAAGTAAGGTTCCCTACTTTTTTTCTACGTGCTGGGTTTCAACCGAAACGAATGCGCTTTGGAGGGGGTAACGATACATTCGTTGGCTTTCATTTAAGACTAGTTTCACATTTCTAGCGTTGGTGTAGCTTGTGTTGGGCGCGTTTAATCGTGAGTACCTATCTTCCAGTGCCATCCAACGATGTGCTTTGCGGCGTTATTCAATTTTTTAAAAAAGATGGTAAAAGACCCATCGAAATTCATAAACAATTAACCCAGAAGTATGGTCCTACAGTTATGAGCATCCAACAAGTGCGCAAGTGGTGTAGATTATTTGATGAAGGCCATATAAACTTAAACGACGAACCACGTTCTGATCGACCTTCTGTGAGCACTGACGATCTCGTGAAGCGCATCGATAAATTGATTAAAGAGAACCGCAGATTGACTATACGGATTTGGAGGGGATGCTACCAGTTTCCAGACGTACCATACACAGCATAATATGGGATTTGCTATTCGCACCCCACTTCGATACCCAGTCGCTCTTGATTCGGTTCGAATGACTCTTTGAGTTTGAACATCTCAATTCTTTGAACTTAGCACGTTAGCACGCTGTTATATTTTTATACTTGTAATTTTTGAAATTTTTTTGTATAAAAACTGGAAAAAAATTTTGTACAACGAATTAGAAGAACAATATCTCAAGTTTCATTACTTACTATTAGATAGTAGAACACGATGCAAACGAAAATGTTAACGCATCACTCTCTATCCTATGTTGTTATCTTATATCGATAACGTATCTCGGTACCGTACGTTATTTTACCTAGATGCACAACATGTATTCACTTTGATCATTACTGTTTTGTACGTTGCGAAATAAATACGTATGAAAGTTTATGCTCTTTTTTATAATTAACATTATGGTCCCTCGGGCCGGATGCCTAAAAACCATTTAACATGTGTTCGCAAGTTATGTTCGGTAAAATTTATTTATAATATGCTCGTTAAATTTTGAAAGTTCGTTAAACTAATAAAAATTTGTAAAGTTCGTCAAATTTAAAATATGTCTGGTAACGAAAAATCAAAGCTAGAAAGAGTGAAAAGAAACATAATTCGCCAAATAATGTCGGACAAGGCCGACGTCCAAACAGGGCTGGAGGAGAACCCTTCTACCAATCTAGTAAACCAACTGCAAAGCTGTATCGAGTCGTGGAAGGATGGATTGAATAAATTGAAGGAAATTGACGACAAACTATTAGACTTAATCGAGGATAGTTTAAGTCAAGCCGAAAGCATTAAAATGGAGGAGTCCATAACCAAAGACTACGGAATGCTGCGACGTGATTTAAACATACAGGTTGGTAAAATGAAAGCTATGCGGGATACTATTGAAGAACCGCGTGAAAGACCACGTCATACAGTGTTAAATTCTTCCTTTTTGGACGCGACTCTAACGAATCCTACCATAAAAATACAAGACATTCCGGTGCCCGAATTTGATGGTAACATTCAGAAAACATGTAAAATTAACAAACGAAAATATACCATGAAATAAAAATGTAAACCTCAGTCTCCAGAAATACACCTACGTTTTCGTTCTTTTTATATTTCTTTTTTCCAGGTAACTCGGAGATGTTTTTCCTTGAATTTTTCTCAGGTAACACCGTAAAATTGCTTTCAGATTCTACACAGATGATATTTTTAATTTCATCTTGAATCTCTGAAAGCTTTTGACAAAGTTGCAGTAAGGAAGATGAAGATGTGGACATTGGAATTAGAAAGGATTTGTAAGAAAGATCTTTACTCTGCTGGCCTAAATTGTTGAAGAACAGACATCTTCGGTTCTGGCTCATCTGTTGATGGAACGACTACATTTGCTCCATCGACAGATACATCATCCACATCCAAAGATTCATCTTCTAGCACATCTGATAATGGAAGCACTCGTATAGTTGTTCCATCAGCAGATGTACCAGAATCAGACTAAAATTCAACTTCAAACTAAGAATATCTATTATCAACAGTTAGAAACTGACTATTCAGATAGTGTGCTGGCAAACAGCTTTGGAAAGAATAAAAAGACCGCATACATGTGTTTACATGGGGGGAAAAAAATCGAAAAAAATCATCGCAAGTGCATTTAGGAACATCAAAATTGACAAAATAGCGCTGAGTTGGAGAGGTTTTGCTTTTCACTAAATAAATTTTCTTTGAAAGGTCTTCATTCCATGATTCAGCAATGTCGTTGACAATTTTTTTATCTCCTGCTCGAAATCGTCAACGGATGGCATTGTACTTTAAAAACTACGACATTTTGTTTCGAAAAATTAATAATTATTGATTCGCCGGCTTCGCAATAGAATTTAATGATAACAGAAGATTGGACTTGGAAAAATTTCAAATGCGAGAAAATTATAAATCGTTTCCGAATCGTTCGCGACTGGGTATCGAAGTGGGGTCCGAATAGCAAATCCCCGCATAATACACGACAAACTTCAATATCGCAAATTAACCGCGCGATGGGTTTCCAAAATGCTAACTAAAAGGCACAAAACCGAGCGTTTCCTTACGTTGCTCGAAATTCTTCAAAAATTCAACGTTGAGGGAAACCGATTTCCTGGATCAAATCGTTACAGGCGACGAAATGTGGGTGTACTATCGTTGCCCTGAAAGAAAGGAGCAATCGAAGTAGTGGAAGCATAAAAATTTGCCGTGCCACGTGAAATTCAAAAAAAGAGATGTCAACGAGGAAACTAATGGTGTCTGTCTTCTGGGACTCAAAGGGAGTGCTTCTGGTTGATTTCATGGAGCCAGGCACTTCTAAAACGATTGGGAAAATTGACTGTCGGAATCCAGCTTTTGCACGACAATGCCAGGCCACATACTGCAGATGATACAGTTTCCCTCATCACATCCTTCAGCTGGGCAATTGTAAAGCATCCTATATACTCGCCAGACCTTGCGCCGAGTGATTATCACCTTTTCTCCAAGATGAAAACTGATCTCGCTGGTTTAGATTTCAGCAGGGACGACAAAATCAAGGAACAAGTCACAGCGTACTTGCAATCGTTAGATGGCAGTTTCTTCGAGGAGGGTATCTATAAGCTTATTCATAGATGCGATAAATGTATTAACCTCTTAGGGTAATTAACCTTTAAATGGTATTATGTCACGATTTTCCATCAATGGTATTATAATGAGGGAAT
>FIZR01030854.1:0-21093 GCA_900060175.1 Ferrisia virgata
TTTTTTTCCCAAACGTTAAAATCATTTACTCCGCTCGATACCGACCAAAATCGCTCCAATTCGGTCAATCGGCTCAGTTTGGCGACACATTAGATATATATGAGTAAAGATAAATTTGGGTTAAAATTCAGTTTTGCTCCATTTTGGGGGAGGGGGTGCTGAGGAGTCAAAAACACAAAAATTGCCCCTTTTCAAAATAATTGATAAAGCATCAAATGTTGTATAGCGTATCCAAAAATCAACCTCCTAAGTGAATTCGTAGGGGAGATATGGGGGTTTCCCCTCTTTTTGACCCTGAAACTCCTATCTACCCACCAAATTGGGCTGGGAAGTTGAAATGAGGTATGTACATTTCGTAGAGGCCCTAGACGTGCCTTTCGGGGGACCTCGACTTTTCGGCCCCACTTCACCCTTTGCCAGCCTCAAAAAGGTGGTTTGTTGGTCGTTTTTTTCATATTTTTTGTCTTTTTTCAATTCTCATGATTGTAATATGCTACGAAAATCAGGCTAAAAAAGCATGGCAAAGCGCTGCCTTTTTTTCCCTCCCTTTTTCAGGACCAATTTTCAAGTTGCAGTTTTTTACGAACCTAAATTTAGTGCAGTCGGGGAGAAAAATGCTAAAAACTTTTTAAAAACGAGAGGAATTTGATATCCTTAGGGGAGTGGGAGGGCAGAGGAGGAGATTTTGTAGCATTAATCCTCTAAACTAAAAATTCACATAATATGTCATGGAATACGGTTTAGGTGTTGATTTCCTTTACAAAAATAATATTTTTATTAGTAAACTTTTTTCATGTAAAATTATTATTTTTAAACCTTTCTTTTGAAATTTTTAATTCATTACTGCTTCAAATGGTTTCATTTGAAGCAAAAATAAATGTAAAAAAGTCTAAAAAGTTCAAAAATCGCGTTCCCAACCCCTCTCCCCACCAATCTTGCTCAAAAAAAATTACGGTAGAAGTTGAAAACCACGCGAATTTTTTACCTTTTGAAAAATTTAGAGTAGTCAACTCAACACAGCTGTAACTTTTGAGGGAGGGGGAAAATAAAATAATAGGGCTGGGAATACGATTTTTGAAATTTTAAGACTTTTTACACGATAATCTGAAAAAAAGTCGAAAATTAATTTATAATTAAAAACAAACTTCTTTTCGAAGATTTTCGATTTTCTTTATAGTATTTTTTAAGCCAATCTATTAATATTTTTACAACATTCCATGTAAAATTTCATTGCATTCAAAAATTTCTCAAAAAAAACTCAACACATTTACTATTAATATTTGTACTTTCAATTAACCTCTGGGAATTGGGAATTTTTTTTCAGCTCATATCAATGAGTTAGTTTTGAAATCAGGCTTATTTACTGCCTCACTCAACAGACTATTTTTGAGCACTGCTACACGTAACCTTCCCTCCCCTTACCGATTTCTCAACGTACAAGTAAATCGAATCTTTTATACACAATTACAAGGTCAATCCCACTCCACCCCTTATTTACAGATGTTGTTGTTGTTGGTGCAACAACTGCATTAACAAGCCAAGTACACATGTTCATATACGTACACAGCTAATCTAACGCGAGACACCATTTGCATCATTAAAGCGTACGTAACCGGTTTCCAAGCGAAACCAGCCTAGGTTTAGAACGATTACTGTGTAGGTATAGAATGAGTAAAAAATGGCGACTACGTTTTCGTATTTCAAAACGATTCGTGAGAGGAAAGAAAAGTTGGCTTTTTATTTTTTATCACGCTAATTTTCATACATTGCGTTAGGTGTACAGATACATTCATCTGTATAAGGTATCTAAAAGGTATATTACGTTTTGTGGTGTATTAAGGTACCTAAATATACTTATATTGAAAGGTGAATGGACATACCTAACTATCTATATATATAGTACAGGTATACTAAATGAAAGAGAAAATATTATGAAATACGAAGCTACCTACTCAATTTGTTTACGAAAGAGTAAGCTATACGCGGAGGTAGTATTTGGGAGGAGGATTGTTTAAGCGTAGCAAAGTGAAACGTCTAATTTAGTCGGATTAAATTATTCTCGTTGACGTAGTATAATAAAGGAAATTAATAATTTACCTTAGGTATCCGCGTTCATCGTGCTAGCGTAGTAATTTCGGGTGAAATTGTGAAAATTTGTCTCTTTTAACGGATATAATAAGCGTGTAATTGAGTTTCGATTAAAAGTGGTGCTTCATACCCTACCCTCACCTACCATAGCATACCCTGGTTCGACTCTTATAATATAAAATACTCCCCTGCTTTATATTGCGTAATTTTCTACAACGCAACACACAGATAAATTGAGGTATACGTTACGTAATAATCTTCGAATGAATTTCAGTGGTTGGTAAAATTATCTAACGTTGAAATTTTTCGTACGTTACATAATTTAAACCCTACAAATAATAAAATATGTATACGTATTTTAAAATTATTTTCAAAATCAAATATACCTAACCCACGTAAAAAACGAATTTTGAAAAAAAAAAAAAATTACAATACCATCGAATACGTATACACTCAGCGTACAAAAAAAAAAGGGATGTCTATTACAAAATGGAACATTATCTAGTCCACACGCTGGTGTATTATTACAATTACTTATATGTATATACGACGAATCGGAAAATCATATGGGAATTGTCAACAATATAATCCCCGGTATACGTGTACACCGTAGAGTAAATTAATTCTATACTGACCACTTTTAGGGTGTTAATCGAGCGTGTAACTATACAACACTTTTGCTAGACTTTTATTACCATCGTAGTGTAATGGACTATTTGTTTGGTCCCCAGAGTACTAGCAATTCCCTTATGAAATTTACTCTATATAAATCACCTCTCTGGCGTCTCATCGTTTCTCTCTCTATTTCATCGTGACTTCCCCTTATCGCGCAACCGAGTGGTAAATGGATGGTATTCGATCTGTTTGCTATTTAATAAAATGGGTTTTAATCGAAGATTACCTATAAGTGTTTTTACTGCATATTAGTTCGAGCGTTGACAACGACAGTTGGCCAAACCATCCGAAACTGATGGAATTCTGCAGTCGTTCCACGAGGTATAAACAAAGCTTCGATCGAATGGAAATTAAATCGTGGCACGTAATACTTAGCGTACTTCAGAATTTCAACGATCGAAGGTAAATGCATGATTCGGCATATGAAGTTGATTTTATTCAAGTTAAAAATACGTAATAATATTTTGTGTCGGGTAGACCTATATACTCCTATATGGGTAATTGGTATCGAAATAACTAACGTAAGACTATCGAGAGAAAAGAGCAGCTAAAGTTATACGCAGAGATTAGTAAAAATTTAGGATTAAGGACAGGGTGAAAAAAATATCATTTATAGCCTTCTGCTCATGTAAGTTGAATACTTCGTCATATTTATTATTGGAAATTGAAGAAAGTATAGCCCGAGTGAAACGAAAGCAAAAATTTTACGAAATACAAATACCGAAAATAATTTTGGTGTCGTTGGGATTGAAAATTAGAGGGACACCAAAGGGATTATGAGTTTAAACCATGACGACATCTTCTCATTTTTTACTGAGAAAGACTCACACAATATAAACTGAACATCTTTTGTACACCCAAAAATTCGTCGAGGTTCAGTGGGGGGAGGGAGGGGGGGATTAAAATTTTCTCCGAGTGATATATGTGAAAGCTAAATTTTTTTACAATGCATGGAGATGTTTCTCCAGGTCTGAATGCTCATTTAAGCATCAAAAAGGTTACATAACTAAAAACATAGGCGCACCTTGAAATTTTTAGGGGGGGGGACCTTGAGATACCGAGTGCAATGAGAGCAAAATTTTGAAAAAATCGAATTTTTAACCCATAAAAAGTACATTTTTTGAAATTTGGGTTTCAAAATATTGCAGTCTTTTTCAAAAATTAATGAGTTTTCAACAATTTGGATATTAAATTCTGCCCAAATGTAAAAAACTTTCAATTTTTTACGCTCAAGGATGGGCGAGGGGTTCAAAGCCCCCCCCCCCCCTAGGTGCACTACTGACTCAAAATCGTATGGAGAAGAACAAAAGTTTTCAGATTTTTATTCTAAATCTGCGGTAATTATAAATTATAGCATAGATAAGAAGGCATTTCAACTTTTTCAGGATTATCTCCACCTTCCCCTCCCATTTCATCTCGCAATTGAAAACAAAATTTTCAAATTTGAAAAAAAGTGAAAACTTGTAAACCGAGAAATTTATTAAAATCTAATAAAATCTTTTTAGAAGACTGGAAACATGCTGAAATTTTGTCAAAAGAGCCAATCTCCCCCCTCCTCTCTAAACGACATCTTTGAGTAGTAAGAGTAAAAAAATATTACAAAAATGAACATTTAAACGCATGTGCAAGTTCTGAAAATATCATTTTATTGTGTTAACGGGACTAATTCAGTATTTAAAAGGCTTATTCAACCCCTCCCCCACCCCAATGCGCCCAATTTGCCGGTGGCCAAAGTTTGATCTCGGGACTGGAATTTCCTCGGGATTTTAACGAAAAAAAAAGGGATGAAAAAATATATTTTTCTAATTTAGAAAAGAGTTGTGAATGAAGTTCGAGAGGTCAATATATAGTTCTTAGGTTCAAAATTATTCTCGATTGCTGTGAAAATGAAAACATCCAGTAAAGTGAAAAATTTGCAAGATAAACGTAGCATCGAGTCTGATGCTGAAAAAATTAGCACGTTTTGTTTCCTTCAATTGATCGTAATGTTTTATTTTTATAAATATTTAAAAAAAAAAGGAAACAAGCTTATTTTTTATGTATAATTTCAAAGACCATACTCATATTTCTTCGTTAAATGTGAGAAAATGTGGAAAAAATTAAAACAACGAAAAAATGAAAAAAAGTATGTAAAAGTTGTTTAAGAGGTATCGAATATCGTTGTAATCTTATTTTATAAAATTTCTCAAGGTACAATGAAAACTATTGTAAGTTGTGCCAAATCGAAAAATTAATCGCCAGATTAGTATTGAATAGTACTTCACAGGTCAAATTGTTGAAAAGGGCACTCATTGCTATTTGATAAATTTTTATCAGTAGCCCCCTCTCAATACACTTATCCTTGTTTCAAATTGGAAAAAAACTTCAATATCTTATTTTGTATAGAATTTGGAGTAGAACAAAATATCACGGTACCATTTTTACTGAGGAAACACGAGCATCAGCAAAAATAGAAGGTGCATGGTACAACTCTAATCTTTCCTCAGATTTTTTCAAGAAAATTTAATAAGCAATCATTTGTTCGAATAATGTTATTTTTGGACCATCCATATTTGATATTTTGCAAATTTTCGTCTCGGACTCTACACAAGATGCATCAACAATAACATTCGACCTTTGTTTCTAAAAAATGAAGATGCGCTGATTTCGAGCCCACCAAAAAATGTTGACCTGACTCTACCTATGAATACAAGTAAATACAAAAAACTGATTCTGAAGACTTTTGACACTCTGTACAGACAGGAAAGAATAGAAAATTTTTTCGAACCCTTCCTAAAAACTTTTTACCGATTCCTTTTACCAAAAAAATAATTAGACTGATTTTCTACGTCATACTGCACGGTTTTTAGCCATGTCGGATATTTATTTTTGTTTTATTTATTTACTCCCCTCGATACAGACCAAAATTGCTCCAATTCGGTCAATCGACTTGGTTTGGCGGCAGATTAGATATATATGAGTGACGGTTACCGAGGGCCGAAATTCAGTTTGCCCCATTTTGGGGGGAGGGGTGCTGAGGGATCAAAAACACAAAAATTACCCCTTTTTAAAATAATTGATAGAGAATCAAATGTTGAATAGCATATCCAAAAATCAACCTTCTAAGTCAATTAGGAGAGAAGATATAGGAGTTTTACCCCATTTTAACCCTAAAAAAGGCTGTTCCTCCCCTATCTTCCCACCAAATTGAGTTAAGTAGTTTAAATTTGGTATGGACATTTAGTTGAAGCCCTAGATGTGCCTTTTGGAGGTTTCAACTTTTCAGCTTTATTGTACCTCCTCACAACCCCAAAGAATTGATTTTTTGATAGGGTTTTTTAATTTATTTAATTGTTTAAGTTTGTTCCTCTTATAACTCCCCTTTTAATTGAGCTAAGAACTTGAAATTAGGTATGTACATTAAGTGGAGTCCTAAATGTGCTTTTTGGGGATCTCAACTTTTCAGCCTCATTGCACTCCCTTACACATCTGAATATGTGGTTTTTTGGTCAATTTTTCCAACTTTTAGAGTTTGCTCTTTACATAACTCCCCTCCAAATTGGCCTAGGAAGTTTAAATTACATATGACTTTATTTGCAGGGACCCTGGATGTGCTTTTTGGGGGTTTCGACTTTTTAGCCGCATTGAACCTCGTACTCGAAATGCTGGCATTTCGAAGCCAGATTCCATCCATCAATCTTTTCAAAATTACGCACGGTCCTACTTCAATTGTCTTTCCATTTCCTCACTAATGGTACCTTTCGTGACACTTTTCAAAAATAATTTAAATATTCAAATTGTGCATATCATATAATTCCATAATCTCTTCACTTTATCATAAGGTTCGATTAATTACTATCGTGAATGTAATATTATACCTGGTATTCGCAAGTAATTTCGAATAATTTAAGCTTTCAACACAGATTTCATTTCCAGTGCCTTTTTTCTCAAACACTCAAATCTAATCTTGTACAGTCTCTTATCAGTTATTTACTTAGAACAAAACTTACCAACACACTAAAATCTAGATACGTCCTCGTATCTCTTCAACATAAACATAGCCAAACAACGCGAACAAATGCAACATAATTTGATAACCTTCGCCTTGATATACTAAACATAAATATTTTGACACTTTGTCATCTCAACAGTCGTATACAAACTGAACCTAAATCCTTTACTACACTACTATGGACGAAAAAAAAAAATAAAAAATAAAAAGAAAAGAAAAAGGTACCCAACCTACACACTGCACTACAACGACATATCATCATCGTCATCTCAGCTCCTTCATATATACACCCAAAAGATGATATTAAATTTCAACATTTTTTTTACACAATGATACCTACCAGCTACATATAGCTATATGTATATATATAAAAAGAGGGTTTTATCAAACTGCAAAAAGAAACATACCAAGTGTTTCCTGCCCAATTACAAAAGCACCCAAGCAAAACACTCCGCCCATTTGCAACCCTTTCGGACTATTGTGGAGGGATATACCAATAATGCAGCTACAGTAACACGACACAATACCTCCGGCAGTACGTATCGTACGCTAGGTATACTATGTATTTTCACCAGGGTATGTAAAAAATTAATAAAGGATTAAAAGGTCTCCCTTAAAAACCTCTGAAAAGATGCAATTTTTATATTATTCTCTGATGTACGAGTACCTAGACCTACGTGCAGCACAAGATACATGTACCGTGTACGTATATTGTGAAAGAGCTCCTCCTCCTACACGAAACCGTATATAATACTCATATACTATCGAATGGCGCAGTTGGCTCTAACATAAATACAAAAACCTAAAAAAAAAAAAAAAAAGGAAAAGGAAAACGAAAAAAGGAACCCAAAAAAAAAAAAAAAAAGGAAAAGGAAAACGTAAAAAGGTTGTCATTGTAGTTGTCGTATACAGTATAGTCGAAGTCATGTACTACACACACGGTTCCCGATGTAAAATTTATTCGAATCTTTTGTGCTCGTATAGAGAGGAGTACATGGTATACCTACACCTACTTACAGGACTAATATTTAAAAACAAAGATAGAGATATTTATGTACGTAGATATAAAAATACCCTGTAGCCATTATACGTACTTTATACGTAATACACGATACACACACACACACACTATACACTGAACGATTTTCACAACTAAATGCAAGGATTTTGTACCCGAAACGAAATCGCAATCGCTCCAGACATACAGTAATTATCTGTACGACTCTATTGGTATATTACAATGGGGTTAATCTCTTAAGTCATGTCCAGTGCAACTTTCAAAGCTACCATGCAGTCTACGAGAAACTCATTTAGCATTACAACTGCAGCATTAGTGTCTGTGTGCTGATAACCCTACGTTCTTCTGTTCGAATTTCTCATTCGCCACCTCCCTTTGCCATCTTTACACATACCTATACGTACAGATACGCTAGATCTATATACGTATGGACTGTGCAGCAAGCATATCACGATATCTGTATCTGCGTGTGAGTGTGTGCGTAGATATAAAGTGCATCAAAACGGACGTGAGGGCGACTGTTGTAACCCGACATTTCCTCTGCTTTCCTCTCGCTGTGTAAAACATTTCATAGATAGAGAGACAAACTACCGATATAGGTAGCTAGCAGTAGCTGGCTAAATAGAAAGAAAACGACGACTTGGAATGGCGAAATTACCAATACAACGAGTAATATTGCCACGATACGATGTATACATATATACTTTAGAAATGATTTATTTCTACGTTAAGTACCTTATTCCGATTCAGTTAACGCCGATTTAATCCTCTTATTAAATTGAAAAATAAGCTCGATAATATGTACTCGCGTACCAACCCTTGCCACGCATACCGCATCTAATTCCCTTTTTCCCTACGCTGCTACTCTTCGTTCTGCGGCATATTCTCTCGTACGTCCGTAGTACTCCTCTCGTGTGCCCTTTCTAAAGCCGCATAAAGTACACCTATAAACGCCTATCATATCGCAGACAAATTTTCTTTCTTAAAAAATTTTTATATAACCAACATAACTAAGAGCTTTTTACAAAAGTCTTAAAAGAAGTTTTTTTTTTTTTTTCGACCGACCTCGAATAGGTGTTTTATTTGTACAGAATGCGATCAAAACGTATCATACACGATGGGATATTGAGTTGAATAGAAAGCTTTGTATATTGTTGACCCTCAATAATTTTTTTTTTTTTTTTTTTGAAAAGACAGTGAATAGAGACAAACACACGAAGTTGATAATCGTTGAAGGACCGAACAGTACACTTTGAATGGAAAATGATAAAAATGAAGAAAGATGAACCAGAATCGATCCTAACTGAAGATTCAAATTCATCAGTCATAAGAGCCAATGATATGCATAATCAAAATTTAGCAAAATGATTCGAAGACTTGAACACACCTACTCAAAAAAACCAAAGCTCATGATTACAGGGTAACGGCAAAAAACGTGAATTTTTGAATTAAAATTGCAGCACGTCATTAAAATATGCCATTAGGGAACAGGAGAATGATCCCTAAAATTTCACCCCTCTGAGTTGGCATTAACCTAAATCGCAAGGTAGGGTACTCCAAGTTGACGATGTAACGCTCGAGCGCGTACAGACATTTCCCACCAGCGACACGTGGAGATGAGTGAACCACGTACGGGCTCCTTGTTGCCCGACGAACAAATCACGTTTGTTATTCGTGACTTTTGCTAAACAAATTCGTTCGTGGAAAAAAAATTATTAATGCAAAAAACACGAGAGTTGCCTATTTACGACTTCTGATGGGGGAGAAAAAACATCGCAATGTGTTGCTTTTTGATCCTGATTTTCCAAAAGTAAAGGAGATAAGAAAATTGGCCATTCATTGAATGAAAAACAGAAGGGCACTGGGATGTTTTTTCTTCAGTAGTGGTAAGGGTGCAGGTAGATATTGAAATGAATATCTGAGACTTCCTTAAAGATACATTCAGGGCAACTAATAAATCTAAATACCAATTTTCAACATCTTGGCTAAATTAGGAAGAGAGATATGCGTAAAGCAAACTGGAAAAAATAAGAAAAACCGACCAAAAACCATATTTTTTGCGGCTGCGAGAGTGTGCAAGCGAGCTGAAAAGTTGAAATCCCCAAAACGCAAATCTATGACTTCTACTAAACCTACACGCCGAATTTTAACCTCCCAGCTCGATTTGGAGGGGATATACGCGTGGAACAAACTCAAAAAATAAGAAAATCCGATAAAAAAAACCACTTTTTCGAAGCTGGGAGAAGGGGGCAAGGTGTCCGAAAAGTAGAATCTCCCTACGGGCCCTACTAAGCCTATATACCAAATTTCAACTTCCTAGCTCAATTTCGGGGGAAGATAGGGATGGAAAAGCGTGTTTTGAAGGTCAAAAAGAGGGAAACCCCCGTACCTCCTCTTCTAATTGACCTAGGAAGCTGATTTTTGGATAGTGTTATACAACTTTGAATTCTTCATTGACTGGTCCAATAAGGAACAATTTTTTCGATTTTTGTCCCTCAGCGCTCCTCTTCAAAATTTGAATTTAACTTCATTCTGACCCGAAGTTACCGCCACTCAAAAATATCAAATCTACCGCCAATCCATGCATACTACCCAAATCTGACCGATTTTAGTTGGTATTGAGCGGAGCAAATGATTTTAATGGGCGAGAGGGAGGGGGGATGAAATGAAAAAATAAATATCTGACATGGCCAAAAATGGTTTCAATGGGCTTCTAGAACTTCAAAATGGATTTCCATGATACTTTCCCCTCCATCTGCCATAGATCGATCGTCTGTAATAGTCTGGTTTTCATTAACAATATGACAGAAAATCACGCTATACAATTTCAAAAATTCGTTAAAAATCAAAAATCTAACCATACTAAAAATAGTTTTTAGCATCACGAACAAAAAAGGCGAGATCGACTTCGAACGTCTTACTAGAAATAAGAAATAAATTTTTGAAATTATAAAAATAATAAAATTTGAAAAACTCTTACAAAATGAAAAACTATATCATTCTAAAAATAGTACTTCGTAAGCTGCAGTGGAAATGAGATATGCAGTTTTAAAAAGCAACTAATCTTAAAAAATGGTCATATTTTTGATTTTGGATTTTTCAAAAATTCATACTCCCCATCTGAAATTTCAAGTGATTCCCTCTTCTCCGCGGGTCTATAAAGCACGCCTAGGCAAAACAAGGGGGTTCTCATGGCCCTAGCTTATTCTCAGGGATCAACTGTCTCTCCATTTAAAATTCTCTCAAATGGAAACTAAATTACATTTCTAAGTTTTCAAGTCAATTTTATTAAAACTACTCTGGGATTTAAATTCTTCCTGCATAATCGTCTCATCAAATCTCGAAATGTCCTTACATTTTCTCTCTTCCAGTACCCAGCTCTAATCCCAAGCATCTACAGAAAACATTTTCAACTCCTTGGCCAGAAACTTAAACCTTACTTATCCGGACATCGGGAGATTTTTGCACTTCTTATAAAGAATATGATACGATGAATCAGCTCTGAGCACGGATTTTGAATTTTTTTGGTGGAAGTTGGTCCTTATGGTCTAAAATCCTCGTGAAAATTTTTTAGCTCACTAAAGTAATTCTAACCTTCTCCAGGGAGGTGAAACATCGGTTTTAATTCAAAATGTTTATTTCAGGAAGCTTCCAACCAAATTTTTTCAAGCTTACACAGGTGTAAGCTATTGCCAAGGACTGACTATGGAATTTTTTTGAAAAATTTTTAAGCGTTTTTTCAAGGTTAAATGGACATTTTGAGATTTCTAACCACCATTTCGGTAGCTTCTTTCAGAAGTGCAATTATGAAAAAATATATGTTATGTACCTAGTCTAGACGTACAACATATTTTTTTTTTCAGAATTTTTTACATGGCTGGAAGACCTTTGAAAATGCCAAAAACTGACTTTTAAACTTTCAGAAATGAAAATTTTGAATGAAAATCGATGTTTTACCTCCAAGGAGAGAGTTAGAATTACTTTAGCGAGCTGAATATTTTGTCACAAAGATTTCAGACCATAAGGATCAACTTTCGCCAAAAACATTCAAAATCCATGCGTCAGGGTCGATTCACCATTACATAGTGGACCAGAACCACTATGCCAAATACCACATAAATATGAGGTTAAAATATTATCAGCATAAATCAAAATCCATAAAAATGTGATGAAAATTCATTAAATGGCATAACAAAATGAAACTACCCAAACCTAAATTCGATGTGGAAATTACCCTAAAAACGTTGAAAATTAGTTTAAATTAAACATCATTTAGACATAAAATCGGATCCTTGAAAAATAAAAATTTCCTTCGAGAATAAGCACACTCTCGAAGCACCCTTTACAACACTCTCCCAAAACATCACTATTTTCCCTCAAAGCCATCATGTAATAAATATACCAAGTCCTCTAAGTAGGTAGGTAAGTTTATAAAAACTCCATCAAACTCACACGTACAGGACCCCCATTTTGTAACCGGTAGAAGAAAAAAAAACGCCAACCAAACCTCTCGCTATACATACGTTTAAACACACGTGCATTTAGCACATACGTGCGATAAACTGCCTCGTAATGAAAATTTCATTACGTATCCCTTCATGGCACCATGTACCGTTGAAGGTAGTACACTGTATACACCGCACGTTGGTACATACTACACAGACATACCTACTCGAATACATGAAAAAAAAAAGGAGGGGGTAGGAGAGACGGGCCACAATATAGTACGACTAAACCATACACAGCCAACACATCGCATCACGTATATTACATACAAAGTAGGCGGGCAAATAGGCTAGCATGTTTCTAAATAGCAATTACTCTCAATGATGAAGAAAGGAAAAGGAAAAAAAAACACACACATACATAAAAGCAAAAGACGAACAGAGAGAGAGAGAGAGAGAGAAAAAGAGAAAAAAAGAAGGAAGCCAGCTTAATGCAGCTCGACATGCGGTGCCGTCAGTGTGCGTGTACGTGTTTACATTGGCAAAATTGTAATGGCCTCCAATTACCCGGCAACGTTCAACTGTCAATCAAAAAAAGTTAACTCTTGTAAAACCTGCCTTTCACGGTTGGGAGTATTAAAATAATCCCGCCTCGTTAATCACCTGCTATAAATGTGTACCTAGTACACAGCATGTTATACGCCGCTCGCTCATGCGCCCATGTCGTACATTCGAGAGATGGTTTTTTATTCTTTTACCCTTTTTCGCTGTCTTTCTTATAGTACTACACGTATCTGTTCTGTAGCTTTCATCATCGTCGTTCTGTATACCTACTTTGCTGTTGCATGTACTTGTATTGGTAATATGTATGATGTATGTAGGTATAGTATTCACTTCCCCGTCATAATTTCCATAATGTACTCGTAATGTTACGTACGTTTAACGCTAGCGTAATAGGTACTATTACCTTGTATCCTTCTAAAGCAAAACAAGTCTTACAGGAAAAATCGTAGAGGTAATTTTTATACAGCACCTCAACAGGTTCCTTTTCTCGTTTTCTCTTCGCTTCTATTTCTTACTCAGCGTTAGCATCGATATACCTTACAATATTAGGAAATTTTTCAAAACATTACCACACTACTGAGCATCTTTCACTTGTTGATTCGTACTACATCACGGTATACACACCTCTAAAGTATAAGGTATACCTTATGGCTCAACACTGCACGTACCTACATTTAAAAACTCGTACCAACATCGTATCCTGGAGTGAACTGTCGTCATCTTAGGCGCGTGTATTCAATTGATCATCATCACTCCATGCTTCTTTTTCTTTTCCTCTCCCTCTCTTACCCTAAATTATTATTATTTTACATACACCTAGTACCCGAGCAATAGCTGCTGTATTAAGGTGGTACGCAACGAATACGTCAAAATAAAAATAAAAAATAAACGTTCCTCTTATAATATTTATGTATAAGTGACACTCGCATTGAATAGATTTCGCACCATCGTATTATTGTTTCGCTGACGTTTGCTCATCACGATAACACCGATTCTTATCTTTATATATACCTATACCTGTGCATTTGTATTTCTAGCAGGATGTTTTCGAAAACACACTTATAAGGATAGGATATCGTAAAGAGGGGAGAATTATAAATGTGGACATTGTGTGTAGTACGCATCATGGTAATGGATCTATCTGAAATGGTGATGGGATGAAAATGGTACAGCATGTGATGAGAAATACTTGACCTAATTCAATTCATAGATTTGAATTTGGCAAAGCAAGATTTCAAAAAAAAAAAAAGTACAAGATCTACGAGAATGATTGTAAAGTGACCTCTTCGAAGAGACTAATTTTTTTTTTAATTCAGATATCAATGAATATCTTTAGAAAATAAAACAAAATGAAACACAAGCATCGGGGTTATGATGTTTTTTCAGCCTGATTGTTCGTGACATATTACAATCATAAGAATTGAAAATTAGCATCACTTTGCGATGCTTTTTTCCTAATCAGCGAAAGTCGAAACTACCAAAAAGCACTTCAAGGATCCCTGCAGACGAGACATGACTAATTTCAACTTCCTAACCCAATTTGGAAGAGAGTTATGCGAGGAACAAACTCTAGAAATTAGAAAAATCAACCAAAAAAACCCACATATTTGGGTCTGAAAAGTCTGGATGCCAAAGGCACATCTAGGGTCCCTACTAAATGTACATAGCTAATTGACTCAATTAGGAAGAGAGTTCTGCGAGGAACAAACTCAAGAAATGAGAAAACAACGATAAAAAAAACAATTTTTTGGGGCTGCGAGAGCGTGAAATGCGGCTAAAAAAACTAGACCCACGAGAAAGACATTTAAGACATCCACTAAATGTGCATACCTAATTTCAAGTTCCAAACTTAATTTGGTAGAGAGATAGGGGAGGAACAGCCATTTTTCAAGGTTAAAAAGGGGGAAAACCCCATACCTTTCCTCCCAATTGACTTGGGAGGTTGATTTTTGGATATGTTATGCAATTTATGATTCTCTATCAATGGGCTTAAAAAGGAGAAATTTTTGCGCTTTTCACCTCTCATCACCCCCTCCCCCAAATTGGAGCATAGCCGAATTTTGACCCAAGTTCGTCCCCACTCATGAATAGCTAATCTACCGCCAAACTGAGCCGATTGACCGAACTGCAGCGATTTTGGTCGGTATTGAGCGGAGTAAATGATTTTAATGTTGAGGGAAAAAAATAAAAATAAAAACAATTATCTGGCATGACTAAAAATCGTCTTAATGGCCTTCTAGGACCTCAAAATGGACTTTGTTGATATTCTCCCCTCCTTATCTGCCGTTGGTCGATAGACTGTAATAGCTTAGTTTTCATTGACAATACGACATAGAAAATCAGACTAAAAATTGAAGGAGTAATCACAAGTACCCCATTTTCTGTTGTTTTTTAAGCCTTGAAGTCTCAAGGATTGGGGATGAGCAAACGATTTCCAAATAGAAATGACTATTCAACTATGTCTGATAGAAGGTCAAAAGCTATTTCAGATCAAACTAAAATTAGGCTAGAGAGGAGCAGAAATTCAAACCCTAATACTGACTTTTTTTTAGCTTAGGGTTTGAAGTCCTGTGTAATTTTTAGGATGTGTAAATGAGGCGAAAAGCTGCAATTTTTCAAAAATTAAGCTACTTTGAAGACCCGTAGCTCCATCCTGTTTGAGTTAGGGGTACAAAATTTTGTTTGGTTCGGTTTAAATTAAAAATTAACACCTTGCATCAGGTGTGTTATTTAAGAGATAGAATGGGGGGGGGTGAAAAAAATTTCAATTCGAGCGATGATATTATAGCATTTTACTTTTCTCATTGAATTTCAGGTATTTCCAAAAAAGAAAAAAAAATGAAGGCGGAAAATAAGACTTGAACATTAAATTGACCCTGGTCATATTAGATTGTAAAAAAACTATAAATCCTGTACGAATTGAAATTATTTTGAACATAATTATACCTTAATTTTTTTCCTTCGAAACAAACTGCATGAAAAAAAATGAAAAAAGTATTTTTATGACTATTTGAAAGAAGAGAGAAAAATATACGAATTGACTGTGTTGGAAAATTTTTAAATGACGTCTGCCGTGATGTATGAGTCTAATGGTATTTATTCAACTTGATTTTAAAATTTTCGCATTATTTCAGTATAAATCGATGACTCTTTGGATATCTGAATAATTGATAATATCAATTTAATATTTTTACACATTTTTCAGTGTTTTTTTCCCTAACAACAGACCTTAAAATCTATAGTGCATAGTTATATGTGAAAAGTATAGCTAAGCACACCGGGCTGTAGGTATACTTCTAATAATTATACGACTTTAATATAAAATCAAACAACTGAAACCTTCAGAAAAAAATCGATTTTACGTATTCAAAAGAATTCAACTAGCAAACGAGTAATGCGAATAATTCCAATTTTCAGCTCATATGGTGCCTCAAAAAGCAAAATTTGGGAAGGGGCTCAAGTTCACTTACTTTTTTTCTTAAAAAGGATTAAATGGCGAAAAAATGAGCATTCGAAGGCATTTCACATCTTACTGTTTTTAGTTGTGCAAATTACACCTCTTTAAAATTTTTGGAAAACATGGGGGTGGGAGACGGGCGAAAGGCAAGCTCTGCATTGGTGTGAGGTTAAATCAGCGAGCTAGCAGCAAATGGAATCAAAGGAGGAGTATATAAATCTATTTCAAGACTCAAAAAAGTCTATTTTTGGACCATATTCCAGATAATACCGAATCCGGATCCATATGCACTATGCAGTGTTACCAACAAATTGTTTTTTGACATAAAAAGCTCCAAATCATTAGAAAGTACTCGGAATCCGAGTCAGATGACCAACTAATAGGCGAATATTCTTTTGCTACAATATTTGAAGTATATAAAAAGCCATCAATTAATGTTATACTCAATTTTACCGGCCAAAATCATCCAAGTTCTACTATTTTAAAACACTAATTTCATAAGAATACCAAGCGACGAATATTCCATTATAATTCCAACAATAAACATTTTAGAATAATTTTAAACACAGTTAATGGTTGTTTTTTCGCTTTTGCAACCCTGAAATACCAATCATAAACCAGTGCAGCTTTTACCGGTTCGATTGCAGACGTTAAAATTTACTAATGAGGTGCCCAAATCTGTGAAATAGAAACCGCTTCAAGTTAGAGGGGAATCTGAAGTTTCATTCAAGGTTTTTAAATAGTATTTTTGGCATTGTAAACATTATTAAAAGCGCTACAATACAACTTGAAACCAAAATCTGTATACCACTTTGGTCGTACGACCTTGGTTAGTAGATTTTTCAGATATTTTCAACGATTCGACACCTCTACACTATCTGCAGCCATATCTTAAGTTGTGTAGAATAGTCCATATGAAGTGGACCCTATAGAGATATAATTTTGGAAAATTTTGGAAAATTGACAACGGCTGGAGCTTAATAGTTGTGAAATGACTTCAACCTAACAGACTAAAAATTTTACCCATCAAAGTTTGAATTTACCCCCCCCCCAGCCAAAGCTCAAAGCTAAAAAAAACAAATATTTCAAAAGTTGAAAAATTTTGTTAAAAGTGGTTTTAATCTTGTTGTTTATAACCAAATAAATCAACAAAGATAGTTTTTCATCTCTATCCTATTTTTAAGAGAGACTAGAAAAACCTTATTTTTTGCACTTTTCAAAATATTTTGAAGAAAAATTCGATTTTGAAAAAATGTCAATCGAAATGAGTCTAATACAGTCGTTTTAACTCATCTAAACCATTTCCAGCGATTTTTCTCTTCCTTTACTTTTTCCAACGGACCTTAAATATCTTCATTTTATGATAAATACAATATTTTCCCTGATTTCTTATTCCTCAAAAAAAAAAAAAAAAAAAAAAAAATCACAGAGGTGAAAAAAAACCCTCTAGTGACTTAAATGAGTTAAATTGTCTGTACTATACCAATATCAATTGAAATATTCCCAGAATTGAATTTTTTTCGAATTATTTTAGTATATTTTAAAAAGTGTGAAAAATAACCGTCGTCATAAAAAATTCCTCATTTCAACAACAGACTCCCTATCTTCCCTATCAGCAATTCAAAATAAATTCTCTGACTGTCGAATAATCCAAAATATACACGAAACGGTATTAAATATCCAACTTTCACAAAAAACAATAAAATTCTTGTACATTCCCTTGCCATGTAGGTGTTGAAGAAAACAAAGAAATAGACAAATTGGCAAAATCAGTGCAGATTTGCACCAAACCAACTCTCCATAACCCATATGATATCAAAAATATTCTTTACCAGACTCACCTTGCCAGCTGACAAAATCAATGGCACCTCAAAACTGAAAATAGACTTTTCATTCAAAAAAAATCTGTCCTACCATGGAAAAAACTTCCACTCCTAAAAACGCACAGATGAAATAATCATTACACGTCTTAGAATCGGCCACACAAAAATAACCCATAGCCATCTATATCTACGAGCCCCCAAACCGATGTGTCAATTTTGCAACTCCGAACCCATCACCATCCAACACCTCCAGTTCTTCTGCCCCAACTTGAAACAAAATAGACAAACCTTAAACATCCCAGAAAACACCCACTCCATTCCAGATTCCTTCACAGTTATGCAAAAAATCCTCTCCTCTTAATAAAAGAACTCAACCTCCAACACCAAATTTAAGTCCTAACCTTACTGACCCCTTTTGAATACTGGGAGTAAAAATCTTAGCAATTATAAACGCCTAGGAATAAAAAAATTAAAAAATTTCTGCTATCCCTCAAAAACAGGGTAGAGATAAAAATTCATCTTCGTTATCATTATTTTGGGTAAAAATAACAGTATTGAACCCATTTGTAATAAAAATTTTGGTATTTTTTTTTTTAGCTTTGAGCTTTATCTGGAGTGACTAAATTTCAACTTCGAGGGCTAAGATTTTTACCACCTTAGTTTGAGGTCATTTCACCACCATTAAGCACTACTGGTTGCCAATTTGTCAATTTTTTCAAATTTGCAAAAATCGATCCCCTCCTCCCCCTCCCTACTCTCAATATTCTCATTTTACGCAGCAAAAATATGTATTGCACAAAAATACACACAATTTTATAGCACTAACAACACTCACAAGTACATCCGAGTACGATAAGTAATAACGACAGTATTTCTTTTCGATACTCGTGCAAACATCCTCAAATCCGTATAGCACACGTACCCAAACCTCGTAATAATCAAATTACCAACTAATTCGTATTATCGTCTCGACCTGCTTATTTATCTCGAAATACGACGTTTCTACGGCTATACAGGTGGGAAGGGGGGTATTACGGGGACAAAATTTGTACCAGTACCAAAAACAACACGTTCGAATACTCAATTTAAGTAACCGGTGGATGGAAAATTATTCGACACGAAGCATACCGTGCTATGTAGACAAAATGTTAACGTTTCTAGCCAATACAAACGTTACACGAACCCGAAGCTCGCGTATGTCGCGTATATTGAGTAGTAATTAAAGCAAAAATAGACAGCTTACGAACGTTTTGTGAGTGTGTGTGTGTTTTTTTTTTCCCAACTCATCACTCATCCGTCGTACCATACCAAAAACCCTACACAGTATATAGGCGTATACGTCTGCCACGGTGCTGGTTAGAGAGTCAGCACATTACATTTACACGACATAATTATACATACGCACCTAAAGCCGATAAATTGCGATATATAGCTACGTATAATACGTATATATATACGCGAATAACGTACTTAAATACTAATTTTAATTACGCCTACGTCTATGGTCTTTCTAGATTATGCGACAATGATAATATATGTGTAATGCATTTTGAAGGCGAGGCGTACGTTACGAGTTGTAGTGAAAAATTTATTACGCAACAATTGTTATAATGTAGTTGTATAGGTCTATAGGTGATATAAAGCACAACTTGTATAGGTAACTTTTTTATCATAATTTTTTTGATATTATATATTACTACCAATGTAATATGGTACATACCTCTCTCTCTCTCTCTCTCTCTCTCTTTACCATGTCTACTGCTGTATTATGGTATATCGATCCCGGAACCTCGTCTATTTAAACGTATCTAAATATCGATACACAATCCACCTCAATGGCGTATACCTATTTTATATACAGGTATATACGAATTTATTAATTAATTATACACGCTATATAAGCTACCGTCGTGTTGTGTACATCGGCTCTCCATCGAGCCAGCTAACGGCGCATATTTACCTGATTATTACCCATTTGATGGGTTATATAGTCTACGTCGGTTATTGTACCTTTTGTGTATAATATTATTATTTCGTATACATACACATACCTTACACGTATAGATAGGTCTCCTCTGTACATACATATGTATAGTGTTAAAAAACAAACACTTTTACAGCTCCATCCCGCCTAGTTAATTGGTAGTTACGAGTTTAATAATGTTATTCCCAAGTGTCATGTTATATATATATATACATATACATGTATGTGTGTGTGTGTGTATAATGTATACGTATAATATGTATTATACATTAATAGTGTACGGCCATATAATAAGTTGGCAACTTCACCTTATAGGTATAAAGGTATAGGTAATAGGCATACATTTGTACAGTAGAGCTATGCTCGTATCGTCGTTTATATATACCACACTAATGAACATCCCAATACAAACATAACCATCTACGAGCAATTTCAATTTAATTAACGAATTGTTAAAACCAAGATGTGCCTTGTACAATGTACCTACTACACATATACCAGTAGACTATTTCTTTTCTTTTCTTTTCACACATCTCTCGAGTCTCTTTCTCTCAATATAGTTATTCTTCTGGCAATATAAGTAAGTATATGTTTCTTTTTAACTTTTCAAACCTTCTCATCGTTTATGTATTTCTTTCGTGGACTAAAGAGGAACGATAACGTGTCTTGTAGTGTTTAGACAGATAGATAGGTAGGTGGGTAGGTAGGTATAGGTACATATGTATATGAAATATGATTGAGATGTAGTGCAGTTTTACTTTTTCTCACACGTACCTACCTGCATATTGTCCGGTTGTCCATTTTAAATTAGGTACCCGCTCCCAAGTACACGAATATGTAACTGTTTTTTTTTTTTTTTGACGAATCAATTATATATTACAGGCAAAAAAAAAAAAAAGACTGCATATGGTTGGTAGTTAAAATATGTACCGAATTTGATTGATGTATACCTAATTGGACTGTAAAAAAAAAAAAAAAAAAAACATCGCGGGATGTTTTTCACAAAAAAAAAAAAATATTCGAATTGCCCCCTCCTGGTTTATAAAAA
>FIZR01030860.1:0-17119 GCA_900060175.1 Ferrisia virgata
AAATGATTCACTGACAAGCAAACAATTCAGTGCCTTTTTATTCATCATCAAACGAGAAACAAAAAGGTGAATTTTTAATGGAGAATATTATTATTTAAAATTGAATTAAATATTTTTATTTATTTATAATTGAATAATAAGTTTTTCAAGATTATTATTTTTTTTTAAATAAAATCAATTATTTAAATTAATTTTATTTATTTATTTTCATTTTCATTCGATTAATTTAAAATTTAAATAGTTAAAAAATAATATTTTGAAAAAATAAAGTTGATTTATTTCAGGTACCTATCATGTATCTCATACGTGTGCATTTTATAATTTATCTGATCATGAAATTACTTTCCAGAGGTACAGCGTGGTCTGGTGAGTAGCCAATAAATTAATTAACTAGATGTTGATCACTTAATGCACTCATTTTATGCGAGTAATTTTGTTTCCTTTTATCTATTACAGTTACATCAAAACAGTTAAAAATATCAAACGATTTCAAAAAGGTAAATGGTGTGAGTACATTCATCATCATCAGTGGGTCTCAGTCGCTTACAACCATATTGCACCTAAAAGAGCCCACTATCCATCACGATCGCATGGCTTTGAAGCAGCTCTTACCACAGAACCCATTTACGCTTTGATGATGTCAGATCACCTGGTCAGAGATCTCCCTCACCCTCTCTTTTAGCAAGAGCCTTACCAAAGAGAATGTCTTTTTCAAGATTTCCGACTTCTCCACTGGTCACATGTCCAAAACATCCTAAAATATGTCTCTCGCATAAAACATTTAGCCTGCCTGGTTACTGTATTTCGTTGATGGTTGTAATGTTTGTTTGTCACGCTGTCCAGTGTATCCTCAGCATCCTACACCAGACCCACATCTTAAAGGCGTCGATTCTTCTTTTGTCATCTGCCTTTAACATTCATGTTTCTGCAACATGTAGGAAAACAGAGAAAACAAGTGATGGTATAAGTTTCTTCCTTGTCTTTCTAGAGATCTTGTTTGCTTAGGGCAATTCAGTGTTGTACCTCTGTTGATAAGCCTTCATCTACTTCGATGATGGAGTCTAAATATATGAAAGCATTGACCTTTTCGTATTTGCTCAGAGCTATAGAAACTGGAAGACACTTCACCCAAACCACCACCATGACTTTTGTTTTTGATGTATTAATATGAAGTCCAAGTTTTTCGCTGGCTATCTTCACCAGGTTGATGAGCTCCACCATTTCCTCTTTATCCGAAGCAATTAAGGCGATGTCATCTGTCTATCACAGATTAGATATTCTTCTAACAGCAATGGAAATACCACCAATTCAATGTTCTGCAGCCTCGTGAATTATGTGCTCACCGTAGATGTTGAATAACGGTAAGGATAATATGCATCCTTGAAGCACCCCCTGTTCCACTTGAAAACCCTCAGATTCTTCAATAACTTTCATCACCATAGAATTGAACTCATACAGGTACTCCACCAAATCTATATGAGCAGGGAGTCCATTTGTCTTAAAACTTTGATGGGAGCTTCTTCCAACTTAGGCAGTCAAAGGCTTTGGTGTAATCTGTGACACACATAACTATAGATATGTCCCTGTACTTTTCGATGATTTGCCAGACATTCATTATCGGTTCCCTTATGCCTCTTCATAACATGAACCCAGCTCATTCAGGTGGAAGTTGCTTATGTAGATACACCTTGATCTGGTTGTTTAGGATTTGTGACATGACTTTGCTGTCATGTGAAATTAGAGCATAATCTTGCATCTCCTTTCTTATGCAAGGGAATCAGCGCTGATTTACACAATTCAGTGGGCCATTTACAACTCTGTCATATCACACTGCAGAGTTGCCATATTGCTTTGATTCCATTTTCACCAAGATCCTGCCACAATTCAGTTTCAATACCATCGCAACCAGGTGCTTTGCGTTTCTTTTAGCCCATTCACCACCTCCTTCACTTCATCAAGTAGGATGTATGGCTCATCTTCACCTGTCACTTCGACTGTATAAACCAGTTGGTTTACCTTTGGTGAGCCACAGTCTTGGTACAACTATTCGCAGTATGTTTTCCAGCTATCCAGGATTCCTCTAGAATTCCACACAACTGTGCCGTCATCTTTCTTGATCTCGCGAGTTCTGGATTGAAAATCTCTAGCGATCTGATGTTATTTCTTGTATACTGCACTGGTCTCACAGCGGTCTGCGTATTCCTGTATTTCATTGCAGAATTGGTTCCGGTAGGCTTCTCTGTCTGTACAACAACACTGCTGGACTGATCTGTTCAGTAGCCTATATTCTTCATGGTCACCACGACATTTGGCTCGCCTACGCTACTCTATAAGCAGTATGGTGTCCTCTGTTATCCGTAGGTCAATTGTATCCGAACACATGATATTTGTCCTAGCAGCCACCTTCTTCAATTCAGCAATAGTGAGAGGTCCGTGCTTTCTTCTGTGACTTTTTAACATGGATTCACAGCTTTTGGCTCTAATGATAAAGGATTTCCATCTTTTCTGGATTAGAATGTAGTCAATTTAATTATGAGTGTGACCACCACACGACTTCCACGTGTACAGTCTACGATTATGTGGAACTAGGTATGCACCAGCACAAGTAAAATAAGACTTTCATTTTAAAAACCTTCCAAAAGAATACTATGCTGAGAGGGGGGAGCAGGGGGAGCTGGGAGAAGGTGCAATAAGGTTGAAAATTCCAAAATCAATATATTGAATTTTGATTTTTTAGCTCAATTCGGATAGGAGATATGGAGTGGTATAATCTCAAAAATTTGCAAAATCCACACAAAAAATTATTTTTTCAGGGGCTTGGAGAGAGTGTAATGGAGCGGGATTCGTTTTTTTTTTTTGCGGACCTCAACTGTCCGCTGTTATGAAGGATGGTGCAAGTTTATTAGTAATATCGAGACAATCTTAATCTAAAGATAATATTTTACAATAGGGTGGGCTAAATTTTTCTATTGCTTTGGAAGTACGCAATTAGCTGGGTTACAATGTCTTCAAAACAATAAGGCAACAGTTTTAGTCATTTATTTCAATTTTTCCAATTTGCAAAGTTGACTCAAAGTTCATAATTAAATGGGGCGCTAAGAATCATCTCAAAAACATTTTCCAATATATAATGTAAAAAAAATATATATATGGAAAAAACACGAACCAAAATCCATAGGATTGTGAAAATCTGTGACTCAGATATAATTGCTATGATTTCAGTTCACTTCACTATAAAATATTAATTATTAAAATAGAATTATTTCATTAGATAGATAATGTCACCTTTGGAAAATCCACACTGCTGTTCAATTGGGTGTTAAAAAATTAAATATGTGAAATTGATCGAAATATATTTCATTCAAGGTAGAGTTGTTAGCAATTGCTCATAGGAACGATGTAACAATGTAATCCTTTTTAAATGTAGGTTCTCTAATTCCTATAATTCCAGCCTATTCTCATTCTGAACCCGCGATTTATGCGATCTCTACCAAACCTTTATCTTAAAAATAGTTAAACCGGTTTAAACTGGTTTTCATATCAAATAAAAAAGTTTTATTAATTCAATATTAATATTATGCTTCAATAAATTCATTTCCCAAACACACCAACGCGTATTAACTATTCAAATTGAGTGAAACCAGTTATATGAATACTCCAATTCGGACAAACAACAATAAAAATTCAATAAAAAAAACTTACTTGTTCGAAAGTGTTGGTAAAGGACACGCGCAGATGATACAATCATTCGGTGATCCAATCGTAGAATTTCCATAATATCCCATTTCACATTTCTCGCAATGATCTCCTTTGGTATTATGTTTGCAATCCTGACAAAAAATAAAACGTCAACAATATTAAACCAACAGATAGCTCAAAATTGAATAAAAATCCAACATAATACTCACGATACAAATTCCAGTCGTTTTATCGCAAGTGGACGCGTGCCCGTTACATTGGCAAGGTATACAATTACCTCCAAATAAGCCAGTTGAAGACCGGTAATAACCGTCGGCGCAATCTTCGCAGCTTAAGCCGACGTAATTGGAAGGACAATTACATTGCTCTACAGCCAAAGCGATTCCAGAAGTGGGGCTATACTCGGGAATACCAATTTCGAAAGATACACCAACCAGTCTACGCAGAGCAGGACAGTGGCGATCATTACTTTCGATCGGTTTTAAAATAATCAATATAAAGTGATAAAATCATACTCGGTGATATCTCCTTTATCGACGTAGGAAGCTTTGATGTAAATGGCGGTTAAATTTTGTAAAATTTGCATAAATTCTTCTCGACTAACTTTATCGGATGTCGCGCTGAGGAATTCGGTTTCGACTAATTTTACCGAAATTGGAAAATACGTGTTGGTGTCCGGCTGGGCAACGGAAACATACTGTACGAAAGTATTTGCACCATGTAGGATTAAATCTGGACCACCGATGGCGCTTCCTAGACACGAAAAATTGATTTTAAAATGTTCTTTTTGCAGATTTAAATTTGTAACGGAAGAAAAATCCACTTACTATCGGTGCTGGCGGTATAATGAACGGTGTAATTGAATGAACCCCCGTAAGCGGTGAGTTTATTACCAACGAATATTTCGGGAGCGACAAAATACGATAGGTTATCCAAAATGTAAGCCATGTTTACCGATATTCCACCGCTTTTGATATCCACCGGTGTGGGCAATTCGGTGACTTCCAGAGATTTGCCGATATTTACATTTGCCACGGTCCAGTTTTCGTAAGAGATGATCTAAAAAATAAATCAAACGAATCGAGGTAATTGTGAAGGCTGAATTCATATCAAAACAACCCAAAAAGTGACTCGGGTCCTCCGATTTCCCTTAAAAATTTTTTAAGAGTTCTTCTCGGTGGTGTAGTGAAGGAACCGCCGTTATTTCAACCTTGACCCTTCAGGAGGATGGGGGGGCGGCTCTGGTCATTTTTGAGCAATCCGACTTTTCGTGAAATAGCTCAACTGTGAAGGCTCATATTTCAAAGATTGACTCGACTTTGGAGAAATTTGTTTGCATGGTTTTATCAGTGATTCAATAGAATTTCAAAATTAATATTCAAAATTTTGAAAGCTCAAATTTGAACTTTTGAGATGAAGGCTGAACTATTCATGATGAGTTAAAAGGTAGCAAGATACCATTTAAAAATCTGAAAAAATTACCATGAAGAGAACTTTATACGCTAGTTTTAACTAATCAATTTTCAAAATGGGATATCAACACTGGAGGGGGGGGGGCACAGAGGCTCTCAATTTTGGTCAGAATTCAAAAAAAAGGTAAAAGTGAAGCAACATATCGATTCCTACTAATTCGAGTACCCTGAATTTGATTATCGGCTTATTTTTTTGATCCGGACGCTTCTGAACCTCCTACCAACCCCCTCAATATGGTCAAAATTCAACAAAAATTGAAAAAAACGAATTGACAGATCGTTTGTTACTAATTTTAGGTCGCTGAGCATGAATATTCGCTTTTTTTTGGATCCATTCCCCATATGCCTCCCTGACAATCTGGAAAATTAAAACGCATAGTAAACTGTGGAAAATGACGTGTAGCACATCGATTCATACTAATTCGGTACAGCTAAGATCGAATATTAACTTATTTTCTTGATGTGACTGCTTCGTGCTCGTAACTGACCCTCAAATTATCAAAAATTTGAAAAATGTGAGCGAAAAAAGTCGGATTGAGGAAGTTGGCCGATATTTGAACTCAGCGTTCTCGAATTAGAAAGAATCGACATGCTACATTACATTTTCAATTTTTCCAAATTTTAACCATATTCAGGAAATGGGGGGGGGGGAGTGTTGATATGTTGGCATGATCGGATCAAAAAATTAAGCCAATATTCATACTCGATGACCTCAAATTAGTATGAATTATAATTTCTAAACGCCAATTCATTTTTTCAATTTCTATAAATATCGACCATCTTGACTGGGGGAAGGGATTTAGCGAGATGGGATCAAAAAATTAAGACGATATTCGAACTCAGCGTCTTGGAATCTGTAAAAGTCGACATGCCACTTCATTTTCTTCATTTTTTTAGAATTTTGACCAAAATTGTGGACCCTTCTGTCTACTAGCGGTGTTGAGATCCCATTTTGAAAATTAGTTAGTTGAAACGAACGTAAAAATGTCTCTTTACTTTAATTTTTTCAGATTTTTAAATGGTAACTTTCAACCTTTATACTCATCATGAAAAGTCGAGCTTTCATCTCAAAAGTTCAATTTTGAGCTTTTAAAATTTTGAACATAGATTCCAAATCTCTTTTGAAATTCTCATAAAACTGCGTTAACAAATTTACTCTAGGTCTAACCAATCTACAGATATGGGTCTTTAAAGTTGAACTATTTGACGAAAAATCGCATTGCTCAAAAATGACAAAAGTCACTCCCCTCCGAGGGATGTGCAAAATTCGGTATAAAAAAATGTGAAATCCAAAATCCATCGCAAAAAAAAAACTTTCTGAAAACGTATTCAAAACCCAAAATCCTGGTACAATATTTTGTATAATTAAAATTAATCTTCGAAGGAAATGAAAAAAATTAAGAATGATTCTCATCTTCGAAACGATTTCACAGTAAAATTCGAAGATTCTGAATGATGCAACGTTGAATTTCTGTTCCATACAACGTGTACTTTTTTAGGTTTTGATTTTAAAAAAATGAATTAAATGGCACGTCCGGACGAAGCGAGGGCGAAATTCTGAAAAAAAAAATGGCTTTCAACGATTAAAAAGTGCATTTTTCAGGAGTTGAAAGAAAAAAATTAGCATAAATGTACAAGTTTTTCGAGTTTTTTCGCCTTAAGAGGGTTCCGGAACCCCCAAACTATCCTCTTCGGTTACGCCTCTGTGACAACGAAATAAAGGAATGATGAAGGTAAAGTAGAATAATGTTGTGAAGACAAAACTTTAAAATTTTGGATTTTTAAAGTAAGCATTTCAAATCCAAAATCCAAAATCCTTTACAAAAATAGGTATCAAATCCGAAATCCAAAAATCCGTTATGTAAATGGATTTAAATCCAAAATCTGAACTCTGAATTTTGACATTTTCGGGATAGTAAATCCAGAATGATTTAAATCCTGCCAACCTTGCCTCCTCCCTATCCCCTTGAAGGTTTTTTTTTTGAACTCACGGTTCGTCGTAATTTACAGTTATGGTGTTTCAAAAAGTTACTCACAGCGGATAAGAATAAAGTAGAGCTCGAACATCGCGACGTTCTTCCGAAACAGAAACATTTCGTGCATCCGGCTGATTCGTCGCGTTGTAAGTTGAAAGTACCGTCTTTGCAGACATCGCAAGCGGCTCCTTGTACGTTGGATTTACACAAACAGGCTGCATTTGTCTAGAAAATTACCAATAAGTATTCACATCGAGTCGTTATGCCCATCGCTGAACAGCCAAAGACCACTAAGATGCGTACCTGATTACAAATCTCATCAGTAGTACCTCTCAAATCGCAGGTACATTTTTCACAGGATGGAAAAGCGTAAAATCCGGCCAAACATCTATCGCAAGTTCTTCCCTCGATATTCCTCTTACACCTAACATTCGAAGGGTAATTAAATAAGCGTGAGGATTACAAATCAAATAATACTCGTTCGTTCGATATCACCTACTTGCAAGCTCCGGTAAACAAGTCGCATTGAAGATCGTTATTTTCGACGCCGTAAATATGGCAATTACAATCCTCGCAACCGATAATCGGATCAAAACCGTACGTATATGGTTGACATTGGTTGCATTTCTCTCCGACCACATTTGTAGGACAAATACACTCGCCTGAAACATACGGCACGATTCAATTCCATCTGCCGGACATTAATACAACCACGTAGGTAGATTCGTATACGAAAACTGACCGGAATACGGATCGCAAACGGCGGTTGAGGAGCAATTACACGATCGGCAGTTGGGAAAACCAAAGTAACCAGTTCTGCAGGTTTCGCATCGTCTTCCGATGACATTCTCACGGCACGGGCATTGTCCGCCGAATTTCTCGCATTCAAAACTCAACGAACCGTCCCAGTCGCATTGGCAAGGTAATGCTCCGCTGTTGTACTTTGTTGTCAGCGAGAACGTGGCTTCTTTACAAAAACCTAAGGTAAACAGTTTGTTCAATTTAATATTCACAGGTAAAAAATTCCATAAAAAAATTACAATCAAATGTATAACCAACAACGAGGGCAAAAACCACTCTATAGTCCGTAGTCCATCCGGCAAAACGTACGCTGGAAAATGATTTCATGAAAATTTTTTAATAACAAAAATAACGAGCTGGGAAAATATTTGGAGATAAGCCAAAAAAGGCGTTTTCTCATGGGGAGGGGGGAGGGGAGCTCCACAGTGCCATTTTGAGATCTACCCCTGGAACCACTCAAACTGAATTGGACTATGAAGAGGACCCCCTACGGATACCAAATATATATTTTTTCCTCGAGGACCCGGCATAATCAAATGCTAAAGCCATTTTAATGCAATTTTAGCCAATTTTGACACTTATACAGCCCTAACACTGTATCTACGGCTTGGTAACCATTGTTTAGTGTTGCTCTTTCAAATCGAAATCCGCAAACCCGATCAAAAAATCCGGCACAATCAAAAGTTATAGCTACAAACACTACAGTACTCAATCTCCCACCACAAAATTTTAACTCTGTGATTATCTTTTAAAAGTAGTAATGTGACCTATCAAAATAGTGTAAAATTTCACGCAGAATCTAAAAAAGTGGTTATTTTTTGAATCTGGCCCCTCAGCAAGGAGTTTTGTAAACTAAATGTAAATTTAAATGAGAATGGTAGAGGAGTTCTATCACCACTCACAGAGGGGAAGATTTTGTTTTTTGGAATATTTCGAGGACTTTCCTTCAACTTTGAGAAGCTATGTTGTTGCTTTCGGGGATGGGGTTAAAATTTTGTTTTTCCAAAATTCCTCTGTTACTATGGGTCGTACGTGAAAAATATGCATGTACAAAGTTAAAGGGTATCAAATTCTATACAAGAAAGGTTAGTATCATTTTTTCAGTAGAGGCGATAGGTATTGAATTGGGGTGAAAAATACACATGAAGAATTTCCATTTCGGTTAAAAATCGGCTCTTTATTGAAGATTCATATTAGAGTAGGGTGGTTATTCATTGTTAATCGAAATCATCTTCATCGAAAACTTATCCCCCCCTCCCCCTGGGCTATATTTCTGAATTTTCGGATAAAAGATAATGTGCCTCGTTTGCTACATTATGTTACAGAAATACCGGTAAAACATTTTCTACAAGTGCATTTTAAAAAAAAATTGAAAGCAATTGGCCAATTAAGAAAGTCATCGCAGATTTATTGATCTTCCCATGTAGCATAATTTAATGCGTATAGAAAAAATTGGCCAATTTCTTGCCCTCTCCTCACTTTAACTTACGTTCGTGATTGGATTGAGTGAAAACCTGGCACAACATAACCCTTCTTATAGGAAATTTTTTGCTCTACAATTTTTATTATGACCAGTTTTTGTATCAAGGCCATACAAACTGAGATACATATTTGCAAAAAATATTTTTTTACCCAGAGTTTCAAAAGCATGTATAAAGGCTTAATGTGAATTTCTCACCCACACTCAATACCTACCACCCCTACTGAAAAAATGATAATGACGTTTCCTCTAAAGAATTTTATACCCTTCAACTTCGTATTGGCCAATTTTTCACGTAGAATCCACAGCAGTACAGATAATCTAGAAAAAAACAAAATTTTAAGCCCCCTTGACCACTCACCCCCAAAAAGGGATCCCCCAAGGGCAATAATATTGCTTTTTAAAGTTGGGGAAAGGTACTCGAATTATTCCAAGAACAAAATCATCTCCACTCCAAGTTGTGATAGAACCCCAACTATTTTCATTTGAATTTACATTGGGGGGGAGGGGGGTAAAAATTCTCCTCTGCGGGGCCAGATTCAAAAAATGATCAAGTTATTAGATTCAGCGTAAAATTTTACACCATTTTGATTAGTCACATCGCTATCTTTTAAAAATAATCACAAGAGTTGAATACTGTCGTGTTGGCCGCGATAATTTTCGATTGTACCGGTTTTTCCTGATTGGGTTGGCCGATTTTGGTTTAAATAGGCAATATTAAACAATATAAAAAAAAGCAAACGGTTACCAGCCATGGATACAGTGCTGGGGATGTTTTAGTGTCAAAATTGCTCAAAAATTGCATTAAAACGACTCTTATATTCGATGGTGCCGAGTCCCAGTGGAAAAAATGATATATTTGGTAACCATAAAAGTTCCTCTTCATAGTCCTATTGAGTTCGAGCAGTTCCAAGGTAGGTCCACCGTGGCTATATTTTAGCATAATTATGCTAGATTTTTTTTATGATGCAAAATTTTGTAAAATGCATCTGCCATCATGATTTTTTGATTTACATCGATTCCTGGTGAATTATAAATTACGCCAGATCTTTCATAATTATACCAAAAAGGCAACACTGGCGTAGGTCCCAAAACAGCATTTTGGAGGCTACCTCCGCCTACTGTGTAAGGTGGAAATTTCGAATACGCTATTTTTGGCTCAGCTTCAAAGGTACTTATACCGAGTGATCCAAAAGTTCTGCAACCTAAAAATTTTGTTTTAATTACATTCGATATATTTTTAAATAGAAGAACCTAATATTACAATAAATGCTGGAAATGTACTCCACCAATCCCTTAGCGTGGGTTCAGCCGCTTAAAGAAATTCATGAAGACACGTTGCAGCATTTGTGGTGTTATTTCTTCAATTTGTCGGGTGATTTTTCCTCATAAATCCGTTAATGTCGTTAGTTTATTTCGATAAACTTTGTCATTAAGATACCCCCAAAGAAAATATTCGCAAGGGGTCATGTCCGACGATTCTGCAGGCCAACAACCCTTACAAATTATTCGATCTTCAAAAAAATCGGCGACTATTTCCATGAATGTAGTAGCTGTGCATGCTTTTGTTCTGTCTTGTTGGAACTGAGCAAATCGTTCTTCCTCTTCCAATAAGGCTACCAATTATATGATAATTTCTTGATAACGTTCGGTATTTATTGTTTCGTCGAAAAATAATAGACTAACGACGGAAGTTTCTCCGAATATGTGAGGATTGTTGGTTGACCAAATGCGATAGTTTTGTGAATTGATGTAACTGGAAAAGTGAAACTATGCTTCATCAGTGAAAAAGATCGGTGGTAAAATGTCTGCACAATCGGCAACAGTGGTTTTAAACCAATGTAAAAATTCATTTGTGTTGATGTAATCAGCGGGACTTAATTCTTGGCACAAAGAAATTCTGTACAGATACATTCCAGTGAGTCGCAGCACTGAGCTAAAAGACCAGGTTCCTGCACTGTGGGCTAGATTACATCTTTTTCCTGTTCTTCCATGAGTGCGCCAGGCCTTCATATTTCTCCACCATTCATTTTTATTGCTGATTTATCAGGAAGGTTGCGCTGAGGAAACTTTCTTTGAAATTTATCGATGGTTCTAGCATACGATGATGTACGGAAATATTGTTCAATGAATTAAGCTCCATGTTCTAGCTTAAAGTTACTATTATGATTTTTTGGATTTTTTCTTGTGATTTTTATCCGAACAGAAAAAAATGTACCATCGTATTGTTTCGAGGGAGTAACTTCTATACAACTTCGTCGACGGGAGTGTTGACAATAATAAAACTAACGAATTTTTTTTACCAAGCAAATTTGCAAAATCCATGAGTTTTACCGGCTCGTTTTTTTGGTCGTCGAAAAATGTTTATGAAACCACACCTTTTATGCGTAGGTATAGACTACAGAGACCAAAAAATACAGCACGTTCTTTTTACCTTCTTGAGAGGTATCTAAATGGTAATGATTTTGGCCACATTTTGAAATAAACATGTTCGTCCGATCGAAGGGTAACTCCATAATCATCGCGTGGGTGTATTGTTCGCTCGGTATAAGTAACACATACTGAACCCACACTCCTTTTTGAGCCTAAACAGTAACCAAAAATAAACGTGGATAACAAATTTGATAATAATTTACAATATAAAAGTTACTACTGGTTTACTTACTGTTAAAGAAAATACGAAATTCTCCGTCAGTTGAAATATATGATTTCCATTTTGTTGTTTAACGACAGATCTGCAACCGGATACACCGGGACAATGATACAGTTGTACTTTGGTATCGTACATTTGTCCATTATGAATAACACCAGTACCATCAAAATCTACACACACAAACACAATAATGCTCAATCAAATAGGTGAACGATAAAATTTCGTATATATCGCTTATTACGAGCCTACCAGGATGATCAGGTTGATAATAATGTACGATAAATGTATAAGGTCCGGATCTGGATACCTTTCCGGTAATATCGATTGTCGAATCTTTATCATCTAAATACACAAGTTCTGTAGCATTATCGAGAACCGTGCTGGGTAACGTTTTACTGATTCTTTTATCGTTTCAAGTTTTGAAATCGAACTAAAATCAATAGACGGAAAAAATTCAAATTAAACGATCTGCCAACTCGAGTTTCACCACACAATAAACCAAAATTACCAACCAATTTTGAATCCGGTGGCAATTGATAACTAGAAGACACGCATTTTGTATCGTTGATAATACACGAAGGTTTCTGTTTAACGTAATCCAAAGACCATTGTTCCAACGGAATAGCAACAATCGAATCGATACCAATACCTTCGCCAACACCCTATTATCATTTCATCAACGTAAATTAAACAAATATCTCGATCGTTTGAATATTTCGACGATAAATTATATCCGTGCAGGACTAACTTTCAATACTAAATTAACGTTATTCGAATCCAAATCCCAAACAGCGACTCTTCCTTCTTTGTCGGAGACTACTTGACGACAAAGTACACGATATCGACAGGGGTATACCGTTAGCACGCCTTTATTTCCAGTTTTTTGGGTGCTACCTTGGACTTGCACGGTGGTTATGTCTTGACTGGCGACGGTACCATAATTTACAACAAATACGTATTTACCGGGACGACTGACGATTAAGTTGAAGAATAATTCTTGTTGCGTTTTGGTCAATTTAGGCATTTTAGCTATTCCCAGAGGTTTCTGTAATCAACGACAAGCGGCGTGTGAAATTATTTTCATTCGAACAAAGTTTCCAATAACACCGTGTACGTGTATCAGTCTTACTTCTAATTCATCGTAGAACTCTTGCACCGGTGATCGATTATTATCAATGTTGATGTAAGCTCCTACTCCGTTGACGTGATCGTACCACGATATATTCGGATACAGGTACAATCTACAAAGATCGGTTTTTTCTAGCGTACACGGTGTGGAAACATTGGACACCAAAGTGCTACCTTCGTAATATTCGGCCGGAATTAGAACGAAATAATCCTAACGGTTGAGATTACAGAAATCCATTCAATTCGATTGAACTAGTAGTCAGGTAGTATATACGTTACGAGAGATTATTTTACCAAAAAAAGATTTTTCTCGTTTTTAATCTTGATAATCCAAGGTCCAGGATTTAGCACAAATGGCGACGGCATATTACCACCGACTCCGGCCACGGTTACAAAAGCAGGATTAATCGAAGGCTTGAATACGACCTGAAATATAATTCGTTATAATGTTGTCTCAAAAGATCGAGTAAATTATCAAAAACGCTCACTTGGAATTTCTGTTCGACGTCAATATTACTATATTCCGGTATGGCGGAAATAGTTCCAGTGACAGATTGAGGATTAAAGTTGATATACCTCAAGACGATTCTGTACAGCGAAGATTTATCAATCATGATCGGATGGATGGTTTCATTCTTGGGGGGAAAAAATACATCCGCAAATACAAACAATGCTCATCGTTATTAAAAAATAAACACTCTCGAAAAATACCAACTTGTAAATGAGAATAAACACCATATCCTTTCCACGAATATCCGGGAAAAACTTTCTCATCGAAACCATACCGTACCGGAGTACCAGTCGAAGTTCTCCCATCTTCTACTTCGAATTGGTATTGATGAAGGGTAGGAAAATAATGCATACCGATCGGCTCCTTACAATTTCGACCGCCGACACGAGGCACACAAACGCACTGTCCACTATGTTTGTTACAAATATTCGATTGAGAACCGCCAGTGTCGCAGTTACAATCTGTACGGAATTTCAAATATCACCATTACAATGGGCAGTTGATGAAAATCCACAAGTAAGCGGATTAAAAAGCAATACATTATACCTGTGCAACCGAATATATTAACATCGGTCAAGTTATACCATCCGTCTAAGCACTGTTCGCATTTTCTCGACGATACCGACGGTTTGCACGTGCACTGTCCGCTCTTCGTATCGCAAACTCCAAGTCGGCCAAGAGTACCGCTTCGACTGCACGAACATTCTACGAAAATAATATTAAAATACAAAACACTTCGCTTTACTTTCGAAGGAAAAATTCGTAAAATTCAAACACACCTTCGCATCCGTCCGGATTGACAACTTTCAAATTCCAAAATAATTCTTTACATTCGTTGCACAGTTTTCCTTGCACGTTCGATTTACACTGTATTGTTATTTCTCCTGGTTTTAAATTCGTGCATCCGGTGAATGTCGATACTACTCCGGCTGGATCGAAATTACATTCTGCGAAGCAAAAAAATTACAAATCAAATTCGCATTATGAATTGTAGATCTTTCAAGGTGAGCTGAATAATACGATAGGTACCTTCGCAAACTGGATAGTTGTAATATCCTTCTCTGCAACGATCACATTTTTGCCCATCGAAGTTCCTTTTACATAAACAATATCCATCGTTATCGCAACTTAGCCCATTGGTTCCATATGCGTCACAATTACATTCTGCAACAATCGTTACACATCAGTTCTATGAATGTTTTACACTTTTGTTGAGAAAAGGTGAGATTATACGAAATCCGATTCACAGCCACGTAAGTGAATTTCTACCATCGGAGTACACGTATGATCCCTCGATCCCTACTCCGCCATTTGAAACAATCATTGCAACATGAATTGGAAGAAATCGGAGTCTGATAGTCGCGATCGTAGAAATAGATCTCAATTCTATAGAATATATTATTCATCCCCTCCGCCCCCTCGGTTCCAAACATTTTGAACTAATCATTCAATTCGAGAGCTATATCCTTGGTTTAGCAGCAAATTAATTCAAACAATAAAACGGAAGGTTTAATCTCAAATCGTAATCCATATGATGGTCAAAATTTTCAAGAGTGGAAAGGGAAAGGGAGTTTTGCAAAATAAACCTACTCAAAAATCAAACTTGATCTTCAACTTTTTTCACCTTGAAAAATCAACAAAATGTGCAGATAGGCTTCTGCAATCAACTTAAGGAATGGAATTTGGTATCTAGATCAAAGGGAGAGTTCATAATGGACCTTTTTGGTAATTTCAATGAATACTATTTTTAGCTTGATTTTCTATGTCATATTATCAATGAAAACGAGGCTACTACAGTCTATTGACCACCGGTGGATGAAGGGCGGGGGGGGGATACTAACAAAATTCGTTTTCAGGTCCTAGAAGACCGTCATGACCATTTTTGGCTACGCCAGATATTTATTTTATTTTTTTATCAACTCGGTGACGTCTAAAATCGACCAAATTTGAGAAATAGGTTTCTATTGACGACAAATTTGATATTCCGAAGTGGGGATAACTTCGGGTTAAAATTCAGTTGCGCCCCAATTCGAAGAAGGGATGCTGAGGGGCTAAAATCGCAAAACTTATGCATTACTAGGCCAATCGATAGGCAATCCAAATTTGTATAATATATCCAAACATCAGCCTCCTACGTCAATTAGGAGGGCAGCTATAAGGGTTTTCCCCTATTTGACCTTCAAAAAGGGCTCTTCTCCTCCTCTATCTGTGCTACTAATTCAGCTACGAAGTTGAAATTTGATAAATAGACTTGGTAGGGGTTCTATATTTGCGTTTTCGGGGCCTAAAATTTTCAGCTTCATTACACCTCCTCACAGTCTCAAAAATGTAGTTTTTTTGGTAGGTTTTTCTTATTTTTTGAGTTTGTTCCCCGCATAACTCCCTACTAAATTAAGCTATGAAATTAAAATTTGTAAGTAGATTAAGAATAGGTCTAAGCTGTGCCTTTCGGAGGTTTCAACTTTTCAGCCCCATAACACCCCCTTCCTCTCCTCAGACACTCAAATTTCAACTCCTAGTTCAATTTAGAGGGCAATTATGCGAAGGACGAATTCACAAAAATTAGAAAAACCAATCAATAAACTACATCTACGGGTCTATGAAGGGTGCAATGGGTCTGAAAAATCGAAACCTCCAAAATGCACATCCATGGTTTCTACTAAGTCTGCATACCAAATTAAAATTATCTAGCTCAATTTGAAGCGGAGATGGGAGGGGGACAGCAATTTTGAAAGGTAAAAAAAAGGAAAATCCCACACATCTTCCCTTCTAATTGACCTAGGGGGCTGATTTTTGGATATGTTACACAATTTAGGATTGCCTATTGATTGGCTCGAAAAAGAACAACTTTCGCGATTCAAGTCTCTCAGCACCCACTCACCCCAATTTTGGCATGATTGAATTTTAATCCGAAGTCAACCCCACTCCGTAATATCGAATCGGCCGCCAATCTAAGCCTAATTCTCCAATTTGATCGATTTTGGTCGATACCGAGCTGAACAAATGACTTTCAGTTTTGGTAAGAAAAAAATTTTAAAAAAAGCATGGCAGCCTGATACCTAACCTAAACAGCATTGCTGATAAGAAGGGTTCAATGAGGTTAAAAAGTCGAGACCCCCTCTAAAGGCACATCTACGGCCCTTATGAAATATGTATACTTAATTTCAATTTCCTAGCTCAATTTGGCGAGAAATTATATGAGAAACAAAATCAAAAAATAAGAAAAAACGGTCAAAAAAACATTTTTTTTGGGCTGTGAGTGAGTGAAATGGGGCTAAAAAGTCGAGACCCCCGAAAGGTACATCTAGGATCCCCACTAAATGTACATAGCTAATTTCAAGTTCCTAGCTCAATTTGGAGGGGAGTTATGTGAGGAAGAAACTCAAAAAATGAGAAAAG
>FIZR01030865.1:0-10400 GCA_900060175.1 Ferrisia virgata
GGGAATTCTTCAATTTTTTTCGGGTTTCTTTTTTTCCTTTTTTTTTTTTTTTTTTTTTCGTTTTCCTATTACTTGAAAATGAATTCCCCCCTACTACATGCATTCAGCTAGGAAATTTTGTAATCTGCCCCTCTGAAAATTATTAGTTTAGAGGCAAATGGAAATGTATGATTTTATGATTGATTCCTTTTTTTTGACGTCCAAAGAACAACTCCTATCTGAGAAGCGCTCTAATCTCCTTACGTATGGCTGTAATCGAAAAATTTTTCGTATAAAATTTGTGGCTTGAAGTATCAGGAATATTTTGAGTCATGTGCAAAATTTCACTCAGACCACTCCCCCACCCAGTATTTCAAAAATTATCTGTCAAAAACGTACGACCGATTTACCATCATGTGTGATCCTCGTATACTTAGTTTTCAGAATATATAAAACATTGAGTAAAAAATGTCAAAAAATGTTACGATAGTTTTACTGGAATTTATTCATTTAGAAGGTATACTTCGTACAGGTACTTCATCAATATTTTACTACAACTTGCTACTTTTCAAGAAATAGACGATTTTAACTTTTAGAAATGTACATAATGATAAGTAAAAAAACAAATATATGTAAAATTATGGAGTATACGATTACTCCCCCAATTATATTAATATTTGTGGCAACATTGTTCATTTTTAAATTAAAAAAAAATATTTCCGAAGTGTTTCGATTTTTTCTTGTTTGAAAAGTTGCACGTGGGTGCAAAATATTGATGAAGTGCATAGACTAATTAATTTCAGATCAGCTGTCTCCACATTTTTTGACATCTTTCACACAAGGTTAAATGTGTATTGAAAGCCAAGTATGCAAAAAAGTACGTCGATTATTCATCCAAAAACGCATTTGAATACAAAATCATTTCTTTTGTCTTGAAATTCCTATCACACCCGACACAACAATCAGCTAGTCAAAAATGCATTCAGTAATTCTCCTGAGGTGAAAGTTGAGGATTCAAAGTTTACTTTTGCTGTTATGCAACCTCCATCACAATATGAGCTAGATTACAAAGTCGAATAATACATATTTTGACATCCCGCTTAGAAAGGAGGATAATTTCGAGTTTTAACCTTCTCCATTGGGCTTTGTTTGAGGTTATGAGTCAAGTAAGTAGCAAATTTGAAATAAAAAGGTCAAATACTACAGATTTTGATATGCCACTCGAAAAAAAAATTATGATTTCAAGTTTTGACTCTTCCACCTCCCCTTGGCTAAGGTGCTAAATTTGATATCAGAAGGTCTAATAGTATAGATTTTGATACCCCCCTCGAAAAAAATAACACTCGAGTTTTTACCCACCTCCCTTTGTGGCCCCTATGAGTATTGGGGATCAAATGGATTTAGCGCCTTCAAAAACCCGAGATAACATGCTTTTGGAATTTTGACCAGTTGTTTTTTTTTTCATTCCCCTGTGCGATGCGACGCATGGTATTGGTATAACGTGTATTGGATTTCAAAAATTTAGACAGGTGGAGTGGCATCTAATTTAATACATTATGTTTACATTTGTTGGTAAAAGTTCTTTTAAATAATTTGTGGTTCAATACATTTAGTGGCGTGAGGGAAAGGGGGCTGGGACTATACGACCGTACATATTCATTTTAGAGGTATTTATTAGTATCAGAATGATATGAATTCATTACAGCATAATATTTTGGCAGATCTCTTTTTTTCTGAAATATGTCATGATTTTAAACACACGAATATCAGCTCATCAACCACTTCAACCTCGAGTATTTATGAATGAATTGTTTTTTCAAGTCTGAGCAATTTAGAGGCCTATTCGAAGGTCAAAGGACGATTCTAAAGCGATCGAGAGGTGGAAAAGTTTATATATATATTTTTTGGTCACTGCAAACAAGCTATGTGAGTATTACAATGCAAAATTTTAAGCTCAAGTCGTCACGAGTTAAAATTACTAGGTAGTCTTTTTGAAACCCAAAAGAACATTTTTAGGGGATGGCACAGAGAAAAAAATCGAAATTCAAAATTTCGCTGGCACCCTAAATTGTACATAGTATCCACCATACGTCCAATTCCAGGTATCGCTGTATCAGTCAGATTAAAATTCCACATTATCCAGTCATCGGAATGAAGTCAGTTTTTCTCGCTGCCCTTGCTACGATATACTTACTTAGTAGAAAAATCATTTGTGTAAATGTTCTCCATTCTACAAATTCTTGAGCCAATTTACTCTGCCCTTTTCACGCTGTTAACCTCTTGAAGGCGAATCGAAATTCAACTTTTTGACTAGAATTACGTGTACACTTCACCGAACGTTAACTCTTTCCGGGTATAAATACCACACACCTTTAAACTAAACAGCAAACTTTTCGTAGCACGCTTCAGCCGAACGTGAACGCGCTCGTATACTTTATTTATGGCGTTCCACGCACACCACCATCTACTTTCCCGGCCATTATTTACGTATAGGTACCCTCATATACATAGACATACATAGGTAGGTACATTACACATACATCTAGGTATACGTAGCCTACATTGTCGTCTTAACAGTGAACGCGAACGAGAACGAGAAAAGAGTCGATGGCACAAACTGATTCTGCTCCGTTTACCTGAGGGTCTTTGATTACCGAGCTGTGTGTGTGTGTGTGTGTGTGTGTAGCACGTTGATTAAAAACAACGCCACTTACGACGTTAATTTATCATAATTTCAGTCTCGTTGTATGTTGTATACGACGTTGCTGTGGTAGGTACAAATATAAATCGTGTATATCATGCACGCTTCCTACTTCTCGCCTTTGGTAGTTTTTTTTCCTTCTTCTTCTTCTTCTTCTTCGTAAGTGTGGTGTACACGTGAGAAGTGCTTCGATCATGTATACTGTTCGCACAGGTGTAATTTTTATAGCCCGAAATATGTTGGTAATTTATCTCGCAGTTTATATGGTTGGTAGTCGTATAAATATGGTGGCATATATAGTCTTGTACACGTTGAAAACTTAATGAGCTACATCAACTCTATCTTGTGTAGGTACATCGGGTTGTATTCATGTGTTAGCATCATCGCGTCGAGTTATAAACTACGCGAGACGAAATTTCGCCTCAATCATGGCTTGTGTACTGGTGCTTGCTTGGCGTTTTGACGCAATGCGATGCCAGTATAAGTAAGTATACGAGCGTAGAAACGGCCAATGCTCTCGGGAATACGACCCGCTCTCGCCTAGTCGTTTCCTAATTTTAACATATTAAAAGCAGGTATCTGGTGGTTGGTGTTTGGTAGCGGGTACTACATACGTTTTAGAGGTATACCACTTTCTTCTTCTATGCCAGTCATCTCGACGGATTTACTTCCATCTTTTGGTTTGGCGCTTCTTTGTTGTATATACGTAGCTGTTGGTACACTACAGCTTAATACGGTTGCAAAATACAGAGCGACTACCGTCGAATACAGAGGAGTGTATTAAACATCGAGATCTCTAGAGGTAGAGGCACAGGTACAGGAGGATGTAACAAGAACACGTGTATAAGAAAAATTAACGCGGTTTATTACGACACACGCGATGGTGCTTTATCCGACATTTTCTAAAAATTAACTACACGTACCTTCACGTAGGGGTACTTACTTGGAAAATCTTCCGTTAAATTTCTCGCACCGGATAGAGAACGTGGGCTAATTAAATCGTACGAGTTGGATACGTATCCGCCGTACGATACGAGCCACTAGAGCGTAGGTATGTACATCTTCGCTCGGTCTTTTGTGCGCATCTTTTCAACTGCTCGAATGCGATAAATCTCTTTCGGACGTTTTTACGTACGTACAAACAAACCCTGGTCAACGTTTAATTAAGTATCTACGTCTCGGCCTGCTTTCTTCGTTCGTTCGTTCGTTCGTTCCTTACAAACCTTGACCTTGGCCGGATTAGCCGACTTGGAAATACATTATGTATCTGTTTAATTCGGACGAGAGAAAAAAAATAAACGAAACGATAATAGAACGCCGAATGAGACTCCGGAATTTCACTTTCATAAATATCGAATTATTCTCTCCGTTAAATATTCGTTTTTTAATTTTCTCAGCTCGACGAGGCGGTCGTCTTTCATCGTTGTGTAGGTACGGACTACCCCGGACCTTACCATTCCTCAAGATGGCAAAAAGGAAACGGTTTGCGTCTGATGAAACAAGGAAGTATAGTGTTATCCTATCGATTCGTTCGGATTACTTTGGTTTTGAGTTGTAAATAGCATTCTAATGAAAGTTTTCTTCTCGTTTGAAATACGCATCCGAACATTTTTACACTCGGTAAAGAACCCTTGATTCCTTTCCTGATTGAAACCAATCCGTGTGAGATGTATGATCATTTTACTAGCAGTTTCGAAAATTTCCAATTATAAATTTAGCAGATGTTTTTGTCTGTATTCTACATGAACTGTAATTCGCTCTTTTTAGCCTGTTTTTCTATGTCATACTGCCAATGAAAACCAGACTATTGCAGTCTATGGACAAGCGGCGGTTGAGGGAGGGAATACCAACAAAATCTGTTTTGGAGTCCTAGAAGACCATTAAAATATTTTTACCAATGTCGGATGTTTATTTTTATTTTATTTTTTTTCCGCCGAACGTTAAAATTATTTACTTTGCTTGATACTGATCAAAATCCCTCCAATTCGGTCAGTCGGATTAGATATATATGAGTGGGGATGACTATGGGTCAAAATTCAGTTTTACTTCATTTTGAGGAAGGGGGTGTTGAGGGGTTAAAAACACAAAAATTATTATTTTTTGAGTCAATCAATAGAGAATTCAAAGTTGTATAACGTATTCAAAAATCAATCTTCCAAGTCAATTAGGAGGGGAGATATAATGGTTTTTACTTCTTTTGACCTTTGAAAAGGGCTGTTTCTCCCTTATCTCCTCACTAAAATGAGCTAGGAAGTTGAAATTTGGCATGAACAGTCAGTAAGGACCCCAGATGTGCTTTTTGAGGAGTTTCAACTTCTCAATCCTGATTAAGGAAAAAGCATTAATTTGACTTATGGATATATTTTAGGCTTTATGTACTTTTGCTGAGGCGTGGGACTGCGATTGATGAGCTGTTGTGATGGAGATGGTATGGTTTTAAACATTTGAGCCCTAATGGTGATGATGATGAGACTGCATGAACCAGTCATTGTACGCTGAGATGGAGATTGAAGACGTTTGTCGCGCTAGAAATTAATTTTCACTGGTAGGGTGCATCTATAGAGTTAATGAAGGATTCCGAATCTAAAAAGTGCAAAATGTTCGCATCACAAAGCAATAGGAGAAACAGAATGAGGATATACTAGAACATGTAGCAAATATTGAAAATACATGTTCATCTTGGAAGAATAATATATGCACTGTTGCGGAATCTGCGATACCAGTCAAAAAAATCAAAGAGCATCATAAATCATTGATGAGAGCAAAAATCCTTCAGCTCATGGACAAACGAAGATAAATGAAAGGTAGAAATGGACCTGAGTGTCACAGCTTGAGCAGAGCAATTCAAAAGGCATGCTCAGCAGAGCAGAGCAAATGGTATGGTGAAAGATGCTACGAAATCGAAATTCTGCATTTAAAGTACAATGCTAAAAAATGCGCACTTGAATAAAACAGACGATGCAGATTCACAAGAAAAATAAGACTGGAATTGCATACATCTCAAAACAAAAGATGAAAAATACCGTATCAATAAAAACGAAACAGAGAACCCAACTATTTTCGTAACCATGGCGTCCATGAAAAACAGTTCGAAGGTTTCTAACAGAGTTGCCGCATCTTGAACTTCTTCGACAACTGCAGGCGTTTTCGTTGGATTCGCCAGCTCGATTTTCCGGTTCTGCGGCTCGAAGAACCATTTTGCATCGTCGCAGGACTGACAATAGTTAAGAATAAAACCTTCACGTACAACGGGCGTTTCCGAGGCCGTCTCCGAAGTTACCTTTGGCGATTCGTTGACTGCGAGGACTGCCTGCGAAAATTCCTCTGCAATACCTTCTGATCCTTCGGCTACCGATGTCGACGCAGAGTGCGGATCGAGAACCTCGAAGCGAAGAACCGGTACCTCGCCGGGATGAACCGAGTTTTTCGCCGAGATCGCCTTTCCATTTTCTCCAAAATTTGACGACGTCTTTTTCGTTGGTGCTCTCAGCGTTGCAATGTACGTGTCTATGTACTTGTACACGGGTTGGAATGTCGAGTCTTCTTCAGAATCGTCACAGATTCTTAACCGTTCTCTAAATTATCTTTTATTGAACTGTCATGATGATGTACTGCCATCGTGATTCGTTATTGTTATGATTGAAAATTCGCTTTCAGCTAATATATTTAGAAATATATTGAAAAAGAATGCTAGTCTACAATCCAAACATCAAAAATGCTGGAAATCACTTTCCGCTTCCTTATCGAGAAATACCTTTGCTTCATCTTCGTTATCAACATTATTTTCGTTTTCGCAACTAGTGCAGCTGCACATACTACATTTCATATTATTTTTACACACGAGCATATATTTCAGATTATTGCATCATCTTTTTTACCGCACTGACAGACTTTAATGCGTCCGGCACTCTTCAATGAATTAAGTATAGTTTGGGCGCGAAATGTTAAGGCTTTTTATTATGTTACACAGCTATGTTATAAAATAAATGTTTTTATCAGGTATGATGAAGTAGGGGTGCGAGGTACGAGGGGTAGACATTTTTTTCCGAGTTGTTACGTGCTGCAAACGTGGAACCGATCGACTGCGACAGTCTAACGTATGTAAATTGTTATTATGTTTCATCTAATAAGGTCAATTATTCATTTTTCCTTCTTCAAATTGTAGTTGTGGGGGGGGGGGGACTCCATCGAAAGGGTTAAATTCAAAAAAGATTACCATTTTTTAACTCGGCGCGAAATTTTAAATTATTTTGATATACCGCATTTCTGTTTTTCAAATGAATGTGTTTATTATAATGGAGGGGGGGGGGGGGAATGGGGAATGGAAATTTTTATGGAAGGTCAATATATGCTGAAAGTTGAAACTAATTAGCCACAATTGTCTGATTTGCGTGAATTCCAATTACATTTCATCTGAATGGTGTAGGTTCTTTAATTTCTCCCTCAAATTTAAGTTTGGGGGCGGAACTTCATCGAAGAACGTCGAAATCAGAAATGTTAATGATTTTCAGATTCAGCGCGAAATTTTAACCTAATTTGATATATCACATTGCTACCGTTGAGCAAGTATTCTATGGCTTAATTTTGGTGGTGGGGGGGAGGGTGACCAACTTGTTTATTTTCATTACTTCGCATTGTGCAGTAATTTTTCGGTCAATTTTTACGAGAATCGATTTTAAATAGTTTCATTCAACAAAATTAACGAGTATTTTTTAGCTCTCACCCATATTTTGGATAAGAGAGCTTCTTTACTTTCAAAAATCGTCCAAAAGCATAAAAATTGCACTTGAAGTGCAACAGAATGCAATTGTGCAGAGTGTAACGGAAAAAAATTACATATTCGATACGAGTTTTTTTGGTTCGGACTATTTCCCTAATCCTTTTTTTTTAGTGGTCCACCCTCCATTGTGCAGGGTTAAAATTTTGAAACTGCACTTTTTCGAATGAGACGGGCAATGTATCGACATTTTGGCAGCTCAATTTTTTGGTTCTCAAAAAAGTTTGCTAGATGAACTCTGTTTGGTGTTTGGATCGTGGATTATGCTTAGTAAAACCAAAAACTTTAAAAATCCTTAGAAACGTCAGTTAAAACCCTAAAAATGCAGATCCGGAGGAAACCTTGGTGGTGCGACTAATGCGAGAAAAAAGTCACCACAAAATGAAACCTGCGGACAAATCCGGAAGTAAACTCCATTGTGCGACTAACGGCGGCTATACAGAGGGAAGTAGTGGGGTGAATATGACGACGTGGCATATCGTCGGATAGCTCTACGTAGTAATGCAAACAAACGCGTTGGTCCGAACAAGCCTGACGTTCCACCACGATCACGCGGTAGAGTTGCGTCGCTCTCGGGCCGTTTCAACCATTAGCATAACACCTAGACGTGGCACCATTTACAATGATTTTTTTGAGCTGGAAATTTTTACGAGATGTTTTTGACTCAGCGAGAACATGTTCGAGGGATGGAGAACAAAAATAGGGGGAAAAAAATTTTTTTACGTGTATTTTTGAACTTCCTCAGCAGGTGTGTGCAATTATGCATACCGGATAACTTCACCCTTTTCAATTATCTACTCGTATGTTGTAATTCTATTCATCTGTGTTGGTTTGAATACAGTTACTGCGTCGTCACGTGAAAGATCGACGTTTATAAATGAAATAACCGACGCGACTAAAAATTAACGATAATTTTCGAATAATTTATATAGCACCTTTATGTAGGTAGGTAGGTAGGTAGGTACCCAAACAGTGACTAAGTTAAATATTTGACTAGATTTTACTTACGAGTACTTTGATTCGGCATGGCTTTTTGATGTAACGTAACCACCAGCGTTGAGAATATTGCTCATTTCTGCACAGGTGGGTATTGTTATTCGCACGATCACGTCATTTGAACAATACAGGTAATCAAGGACTCGTTTGTACGGTTGGTACATTAGCAGCGCGCAAAAGTAACGTAGTAAAGAGCAGAACATGCACTGTGTACCTATTATATAGGTATATGCTGATAGGTAGCTAGGTAGGTAGGTAGGAATACACTATGAGCAGGTATTAGGTATATATAGTAAACGAGGCGATAAAGTCAGGACGGGCTCATCTCTTGGTATAGTTTAGCGAGAAATTTCAAAGGTGGTACACAGAATAGGTGTGTACACACGTGAAAAAGAACAGACCAACATGACGGATTTATTTGGCTGGGTCGTTGTATGGTTATTTATCAAAAACGAGCTTTTCGTCGGTCCGCCTATAGTGTACGTATGTATATATGTATATATATAAACATATATATATATATACCCACGATAGTATGGCTAGGTGTAGTGTACATAGAGGACGCGAAGTTGGCGCTGCGCTGGCAAAAGGTGATTAATTACGACGTATTTACGCGAACGTTGTGGTATTGAAAATGCATTTTTCACGGTAAAACTCAGTCTGCGGAAAGGTACGAAGTGTATCGGAAAGGATGAGAAGGGCGCGGGGCAGCGAAACGAAGCGAAAAGGAAGGTATTCCCTATGTCAGCGATTTTAATAAACGAACATCCGTTTCGGGTTGCGGATTGTTAAATGTTTTGTCGTTGCGACGAACTTGTTGCGTCGGCTTTTTAATCAGATTTCGCGTGCATGGCAACTAATTGGCAAAAAAAGTCTATCGAATGTCGAGCGCGTGACTTTTTCACGCTACATTAACGACGAAATGAGAAAAAGCTCACGTCTGATAGTGTCAAGAAAAAAACGACCTACGGACCGAGATTTTTTATCGTGTACGTATACGTATTATATTAATACGACCGACCGTGTGAGCTGGCTGGAAATATTTAAGACACAGCATTTCGTTCGGTTGGCCATAGAGAGAAAAAATTGCTTACTGTTTTTTAAAGGTAGGACTGGACCGAGTCCAGATTATTTTTATTTTTTTTTCATTTTAATCTCACCAAGATACTTACTTACATTTTATTCGATTGTCGACGATTTGGTTTGCACTTTTCAAAATGATTATGTTCGTCTGAAAGGAAAAAGGAGTAAGGATGGGATTCAAGGTCGCTCTTAAATGTACGTAAAGTGTATTGAAATGTTTCCAAAGGAGAATCAATTCTTTAAAAGTACGTGTTAGGTTATGTTTATATGTAGTACGTTCATTTTAGAAAGAGAAGTGAAGGTGGTTATTAAAAAACTAAAAAATAAAAAAGCTCCGGGGCATGACAAAATTTCCAATGAATTCTTCAAAATAGGAGAGGGAAAAATATCAAAAATTTTAACTAGATTGTTCAATAAAATTATGAAAGAACAGGAAATCCCTAAAGACTGGAAACGTTCGGATATTATTCTTATTTTCAAAAAAGGGGGGTAAGACAGGGGGATCACTTGTCACCGTTGCTTTTCAACTGTGCGCTAGAGGAAACTTTTAGAAATTTAAATTTGGAAAAAAGGGCTTAAAAATTAACGGGGAATATTTAAATAATCTATGTTTTGCAGATGACGTAGGAACTGATAGCTAACAGCAAAGAAGAGCTAGAAGAAATGGTACAAGAGTTAAACAAGATTGGAAAATTGGCGGAACTTAATATGAATCTATCCAAAACTAAAGTACTAAACAACCAAAATATAACTTATAACCTCAAAATTGATAACGAAAGAATAGATGGGGTAGAAAATATAATATATCTGGGTCAAAAAATTTCATGCAAAAATTCTCAGGAAGAGGAAATTGAACGGAGGATA
>FIZR01030868.1:0-15128 GCA_900060175.1 Ferrisia virgata
AATTCTTCAAAAAAATTATGCACTTCTTCCCTTTTAGGAAAAAATTCTAGATCAAAGAAAGGTAATAGAAATATAACATATCCGTGTCAACTTTTCAACACCAAGAGCAAAAATCATTTATAATCATCTTTAATCCTGAGGTTGAACGAAATAAAATACTTCGAAATCGAAATTGAGGAAGAAATGTCTCAAAAAATTATCCAATTTTTAGATTTTAAAAAGTTAAAAAAAAAATACCAATTTTATATTTCTAATTGTATAACTTTTCAATGAAAATGATTTAAAAATTTTATCATACTCGAAGAATTTCACCAACAGGATAAAAATATTAAATGAGTTTTTTTTTTTTTTTCACTCAAAAATACTAATTTTAAATTTTACAAGAAGAGCAGATATTACAACATTTGAAATGTATAAAAATTAAAGACACGTAAAATTCGTCCCAAAGGCACACTTCAATTTTAATATAGATTATATGAAAAAATATTTCATGTACAGGATAGGCCACTAGGCCTACATAATCAACTGAAGGAAGCTATCTATCCTTTCTTGAAACATTCCTTATTCTCACTACTTGGTCGAGCTTTCACGAGTAAATAGTCGAAGTCCTTTTCAATTCAGAATAAACTTTTGTGCAATAAGTTTTGACCTTTATAGGAATTTTATTTTTGATTACGTATTGGCTCAGATATGAAAGGTTTCGTGCGATCTTAAATTTCACTTTATTAAAATAGCAATCGAAATGAAGTTCGATGTAACAAACTAGTAGGTATATAGTTTTATTTAATACTAAATATTTCTCTGAAATAATAATTTTGGTGCAAAAAATATAATAAAAATGGTTCCATGTTTCATATAAAACTCCATCATCAACGATAGAAACCTTTTATTTTCTACCTTCGCAGAAATATTTCATATTTTTGAGTTGGGCCTATATAGCATTATAATAAGAAGAAAGGCTCCTCCTCGCCACTGCTCTTGCAAAATAAAAAGACGAAACCGTGAGACAAGATAACAGCTATGAAACGAGTATCAATTGTTGATGAATCAATCATACACGTGTCTTATTGAAAGTTCGCTAGCCTTGTATTGGCGATTAATCACATCGATTATTTCGCTTGAAAAAACATTTACTTTCGAGTTTTTCGTCCTCGAAAGTTTGTGTCATTCGTTCATTCATATCTTCGGCGTATAGCTTTTTTTCTTCCAATAAATGAACAAATTTCGAGTAGTATCGACTATCGATGTAGGCGTATACTTTTACGCGCGCTACATCGAAACTGCGATAGATAAGCTTTAAAGAGGCGTTCAAATTAACCTAATGTTTATCGTCGCCGAAAAAATCATGTCAAACGCCCATTCAACGATCACTGTCACGGATTAGCGATGGTAAAATTTTATCGCAAATGTTGAAACGAATTTATACGAGACGTGTTATCATTACGTTTACGTAATATTGATAATGGACGAAAATAAACCCGCCGGGAGAAAATACGACACCGATTTCATTTGCCGAAGAGGTGTGTAATTGCGAGACATTAATGCGCATTTGTTTTATCGCACCGCACAAAGACTACCAGAGTAAGCAGAATTACGTCGTTACGCCGATTTGTTCGCGCAAATATAGCTCTCGATGAATTTATAACGCTAACTCAAAAGTGTCTTTAATTAGTAGTGCCAATACCAAAGCCAACCAGCGCTGTCTCACTCTCTTCGCTTTGTCGAAGCATCTTCTGCACCGATATTCTGCAGCACTTCTTTCTCTTTCTCGATACGAATAGTCTTGTTCGGCTCGACGACGTATTTCAAAGGTGATTTTCATATACTTCCCTTTAACTTTTAGCACATCGTTGCAGTTAAGTTTTAGTTCGCTGTAATTACAGGTGATTTCGTTGTCGACCATTTGAAATGTTAAGAATATAGTTTCCCAATTGAACTAATTCTCTACTGCTTCGCTTGAGCAGTGTTCAAGGGTAGGCTGAATTTTGCTTCCTTTAGAAATCTGCAAACGGCCAGGCTCATAGTTGTGAAAATGATGTGATAAAAATTTGCTCAATTTTCTAATAAACTTGCAAAACTGACTCAAAATACTTTAATTCTCCAAAATTTTCAATAAATGAAAACACAATGTTTCGAACATTTTTCTTAAAAGTGTAATTATTACACACGTTTGTGTACCTAAAATAATCATTGTTGGCAAATTTTCATAATTTCCTCTTTTTTCGACGATTTTTAGAAAATTTAGTTATTTCCATTTTTTTAGGAGAATGACCTCCTGAAATGGATGTAGGACATTAATTTTGTTAAGGAATGTTTTTTTTTGCGTTTTTTCAAGAATTTTTATTACACCACTAAAAATTTGTTTTCAGTGAATTCATAAGTGAAATGGGTCGAGTACACTTACATTTGTTCATTTAAGGTCAATTTTCATCTCTTGTACCCCTTACAGGGAGGGGGGGTTCCCAACAGACACCCCAACTTATAAAAATACAATATAAGCGCTTTAAAAATAAAAAAATGGAAACTCGCTTTCGAGAGCCCAAAATAGATGAAATTTGGATCAAATTTTAGAAAAAATGCATTTTTTCAATTTTTAACAAATTCACTGTAGGAGACGTTAAAAGTTACAATTTTTGGCTTGCTCTAAAAAATCGACTATATTACGAAGGGTTTTCAAAAAAAATTTCCTTCGTAATTTTTCCATCATAAAAACCCGCAAAAAAGGACATTTTTGGAAAATTCCTGAAAACAAGTGAAAATGGTGAAGATGTAATAATTCCATGCTTGGAAAAAAATGTTTAATTTCTTTTCAATTTTTCGAAAATTAACAAAATTTGAGTAAGTTTTTCAAGTTGAAAAAATTGAGTTGGAAAGTTAAATTTTTCATCACATTATTTTAAGGTCATCTCGTAACTATTGCAACCCAGCTGTTTGTATATTTTAAAAAAAAAAAAAAAAAAACGAAATTAAGCCAACCTTACTGCTCAATGACAGGGGTCTTGAGGGCCAAATATGGGGATCTGCAGACTATATGAGGCGTATTGGAGGCTATTAAAGGGAGCATTGAAGCTACTGAAGGAAGGGCAACTGAATGCTATGTAAGAGGTTAGAAAGCTATTGAACGGCGTCTGGAGATTGCTATATAAGCGGTCTGAAAGCTATGAAGGGTGATTGGAGGCCATATAAGGGGTCTTGGAGTCTATTAAAAAGGAGTCTTGAGGCTGTTGAAGAGAGCTGAGACCTATATAAAAAAAGAGCCTTGGAAGGCAAATAAGGAGGGCGTGGAGGCTGTATAAGGGGGCCTGGAGGCTGTTTAAAAGGCTATGGAAGCTATATAAAGGTTCTTGGAGACCATATAACGGGGGTCTAGCGCTAACGGCTACGTAAGGAGTGTAGAGGCTATTGATGGGCGTTTGGAGGCTGTTGAAGGGGGTCTGAGAGCTGGGTCTTGGAGGCTATTAAAGGAAGTCTGGAGGTTACCATAAGGAGTGTAGAGGTTATTGATGGACCTCTGGAGGCTATTAAAGGGTGACTGAAGGCAATACAAGCGATCTAGGAGGGAATACAGGGGAACGGGTCTGGAAGCTATATGAGTCTCTTGGAGGCAATCAAAGGGGAGTCTTGAGGCTATTGAAAGGCGATTGGAGGCTATGCAGGATGTCTACTCGATCTGTGAAATGAAAATTTATGCTATTTTCATGCTTTGCATGCCATTTTTATATGAATTTTCATGCTCCAAATTTTCTCAAAAAATCTCCTCACTTGTACTCGTTTTAGAGGAAATTGTAACCCCTCTCCCCTCTCCACTGATAGCAGATTTGAAGCACTTTTACAACAGTTTTATAAAGAGGACTGGGTAAGGGTCGATTTAGGTTCTCCAAATTTTTACCACATTCATTTGTCATCATTCCTCAACTTTTTTCTTTATTGCCCGCCAACTTCTGAAAAAAAATCCGACCAGTAAAAGCAGAAAAAAAAAAATTAAAAAATTCAGGAGAGAGATGTTTTTTTTTTTGAAGGCTTCACATCGGTGAAAAAAAGCCAGAAATGGATCCGACTAGTCAAAATCGGTCAGTATAGAATTTTTCAAAATTCTTGATGGTTGTTTCCCCGAATTGAAGAATTTCATGTAATATCATTTTTTTAAAATTATCAATTGGACGAAAAAATTTGCTGGAAAAGTTTTTCAATCTATTGGATGGGTGTAGAATATACATCACACAATTTCTCAGCTGTCAAAGTCAATTTCTAGCCATTATGGAACAATTTGAAAATTTTTAAAGAAAATAATTTTTTTCGTGGGCTTTAGGTCGGCTGGGAAAATCCAAAAATGTATTCGAAATGTAAAAATCTAGACGGGTACTATAAATTTTTAACATTCCAACTTCGAATGGTTCCTGTTTTATAAAACGTTGAGTTTTTTTTTTTTAGCCATATACGAGTACTTTTTAAATCTTCAAAAATTCCTTAAAAATCGAAAAATCTAGTTCGACAGCTAAAATTTTTGTTACTGTTGTTTTTTGACATGCTCTTTCGATCTAACTTGATTTCGTTCCAATCGGAAGCGTTCAGTGTAGAAGGTTATCTTCTAAAAAAAAATCAAAAGTTTTTCAGTCGAGTCGTCAGTGGCCGATGGCAAGAAAATCACAATTTTTCCAAAAATGATCATGAAATCCCTGAACTCTAAACCGTTTTGAGCATAGGATAAATATATTAATTTTTGTACGACAGGTTTTCAAGGGGAATTTTCACCACCCTACAGTGCAGTATGGTCCAAAATGCAACAACTCTAGCACTCGGTAATCCCATTCTAGGCCAAATTTTCACACGAAAGAATAACCTAAGAGAAGCACACGTGAAGGAGAATTCCCTGCCGATAAGATTATTTAAACTTTTGGCCTTCCTCTTTCTACTTCATATACTTACTAATCACAATATAAACAATATCATCATCCCTTATTTATCAAACAAACTTGTAAATATCAACCTACGTCCTACATACATATTTCGTGCATACTCAAGTCCTGCTTATGACATACATTCAAACTTTCCAGTTTCAACCACGCGAGAATACTTCAACATCAACAAATTGACGTATAAAATATAGAAGGACATCCTATATAAATTCTTCGTATACTTGACTAACATTTATAGCAGGAAAAAAACCGCGTGATGACCATAAATTCAATCCTGATACGAGCACAACTCTACACCGTAATGTAAAATATTCATTTTGAAAAAAAAAAAAAAAAAAAAACGAATTTTAATTTACCTTTGTAACATTACTAAGCACTTCATGGTCGTTGTGGTATTTCTAAGAACGGCGGTTTTTTTTTTTGTTGTTTTTTTAATGTTAGCACAGAAAAATTATACCATGCCATTAATATTGTATATTTTAAAAAGTATTCATTAAAATAACTTTCTGCATCGTAACTACTCTGTGAGAATTTTCAATTCGGATTCGATATTATGTAAGTTTTTTTCTTTAAAGCAAATTCTAAAACTGATGTCTTAAAATTTATGGTTTTATTTTATTTTATTTTTATTGTATTTGTTCACTGCGTTATATAAAACGTTCATTTCTCTAAACGAATTCTATAGCCTAAGTATCACGTTGCTGACGTTGAATTGAAAAATTCACCGAGTTTTTGTTTTTCACTTTGTGTTTATATAAATTGAAGGAAAATATTTCTTTTGTTATTTACTTAATCTCTCTTTTCATTAGATACTATCTTTCATTTTGAATAAACAAAATATTTATAAAAAGTATACCTACTTCCAGCATCCAGCATTCGGTAAGTAAAGTAAAAAAAAAAAAAAATTAAAATGTAGGTAACTTAAAATTAAAATTCAACGAGAAAAAAAAGAACCTCGTTCGCAATAGCAACATTGCAAATGAAATTTAATTCCAGCTAAATATTTTTATAAAATTACATTTAAAAAAAATCATGTCGAACACGAAATGTTTTATTAACGAGAATAAGAAGAAGAAAAAGAAAACAATTTCTTCAAATGCTAATGTTCTAAGTAAGTATAACAAATTTATTCGAAAAACTTGGTCAATTTCTAAGGCAAAAAAACTTTGAAAGCGGGAATTTTTCAAATATTTTAGTAATTTTCCACGACTGTTTAATAAAATATGTACGACGATGTAACGTTAAAGCAAAAAATTTTAAAACTTGAACAGCTCATAACTCTTTTAATATAGCTACCAAATAGGCCAGCAACATAAAATATTTTATTTCCATCATCAAACGTTTCAATTCTATACCAGATAAAGCAATTTGAAAAAGGAGGAGAAAAAACACCTCTCCACGAAGCGTTTTCAGTCTGATTTTCTAGATACCTCACGTTGGGCTGATATGAAACTGCACGAAAGAGAATTAAAAAAGGATCGCAATTTTTGCAATTTTTATATCCACCCTTTTCGATGGGATTTTGATTCCAAGGTTATTCCTACTCTCATAAGTTCCCATAAATGTGCCACTAAACGAAAACCTATAAACGAATTCGGTTTACGGTGAACAAAATATATATACGACATGTTTAAAAACAGTCCAAATAGGTCTCTTGGACTATTAAACGAATTTTTTTACAAACCCGCTCTTTCCCATTTACCAGACAAGCTTGCAAAATAAAATTGCCCTGCATTTTAAATTACAAACTACACGTATAATCGGAGTCGGGTTTGCTTTTAGCCTGAATTTCTAGGTCATATTGCTAATGAAAACCAGGTTATTACGGTCTATCTACCTACGCCAGATGAGGAAGCTCGGGAATACCAATAAAATCCATTTTCAGGTTTTCACTGCGACCATTTTTTTACTTCACTTACACTTGAAAAATTCAAAACAATTGTGCGTTTTAATATACATTTTTTCAAATTAAGTATAAAAGAGAAGGTACCTGGAGAAGTGTTGTGGAGTTTTTTCAAATTTTTCCTACCCTAAATATTGCTTCTAAATATTACTCGTGCTTTTACGTTAACCATGGAAATCAGGAAACGGGGGCTTGTCGGGTCTCTGTTTCGAGCTAGAAACTTGAAAAAATGATCACACGATATTAGGAGTATTTTATACACATTGTAGAACTTTTTCAAATTTTTTGAGATGGTAGCTCATTTAGTCAGAATTTTGGCGTTCAATGAAGGGAAAAATGGTCCTTCTTAGCCTGGTTTCGTACGTCATATTGCCAATTAAAACCAAGCTATAATAGATTATCGACCTTCAGGTCCGTTTTGGGGTTCTAGAAGACCATCCAGACCATTTGTGGCCGTGTTAGATATTTATTCCTTTCAATTTTATTTTTAATCTGATTTTCTGCGTCGTATTGTCAATGAAAATCAGGCTATTGCGATCTATCGTCTTAAGGTGGATGAGGGGAGAAAAGTGAGAGGAGGAGGGAATATCAGTAAAATCCGTTTTGAGATCCTAGAAGACCGATATGACCACTTCTGGCAACGTCAGATATTCATTTATTTCATTTTCCCGAAATTAAAAATTTTTTGGTCAGCTCGATACCGATCAAATTCGATCAAATCTAGAAAATGGACGTAGATTGACGACGAATTTGATATTCCGGTAGGGGGGTTGACCTCCGGTCAGAATTTATTCACACCTAAAACTGGGTGGGGGGATACTTTTTCAGCCGATCGATAGATAATTCAAAGTAGCATACAACATACGAAAATCAGCTTCCTAGATCAATTAGAAGCGGAGATATGAGGGATTCCCTCTTTTTGACCTTGAACAAGGGCTGCTCCTCCCCTTTCCCCCCTCCAAGTTGAGATAGAAAGCTGAATTTCGGTACGTATACTTAGTAGAGGCCATAGATCAGCCTTTTAGGGGTTCCCACTTTTCAGGCTCTTGCACCCCTAACAGCCTCAAACAGCCTTGAAAATGTAGAACTTTGGTAGATTTTTAGCCTGATTTTCTATCTCATATTGTTAATGAAAACCAGGCTAATACGGTCTATCGACCTAATTGGGGATGAGAGGGAGGAGGGGGTTTATACACAATATCCGCAAGTTCATTGCGACCATTTTGACCAAGTCAGATATTAATTTTTCGTTATTGTTTTTCCCAAATTTTGAAAAATTATTTGCCCAGCTCGATATTGACCAAAATCTATCAGAGTCTTTCCTAATACGGGTCAATAATGTCCCCCGACCCGAAATTAGTTAAGCATGAACCAAAATGTTACATATGTTCTAAAAACACCCCCAAAAAAATTTTGACCGCCCACACCCACCCCTTCCTGAATCATCACCCCCCCCTCCATGTCGAAATTTTAACACGCGATATCTCTGGAAGGTGAGGGTAAAGAATTTTGAAATTTCACAGATTATATATCGTAATGAGTACTGTGAATGAGCATTTTTTTTTTAATTTTCAATTCACATTTTCCTAATTTTTTTTTCATATTGAAATTTTCAAAAAAAAATTAAAAAAATTTAGAGTGAACTCATGGTTGGAAATTTATTTATTATAGGTTTCAAAATTGAGTGCAACATGTTCAAAAAAAAAATGGGTTTTCACTATTTTCTCATAATTAATAAGGCAGGTATCCCAACTCATAGTAAAATTTGGAGTCAATACATGAATGAATTGAAAGTACATTTTGAAAGAACACCATTTCCAAAATTTCAAGTCCTGAAATACATTTCTCGAATTTTGGCGAATTTTTCAAATTTTAAAATTATCTCATCGTCGTGTAAATCATGAAAATTTGATCTGATGAACAAAAAAAGCAGAAACTTGGTACATACTCTTCTTTCAACCCTTCCCCAATTGATTGAAAACGGTTTCGAGACGTTTCATAGCCTTCAGGAATTTTGGGACTTCTCCAGTGCTGGAGAACTGTTCATAAAAATGGTACATATAAATATTAAGGGGTGTGTTTTTTTTTGGTTTTGATTTTTTTTGTTTACCCTACCCTTCCAGAGATATCGCGTGTTGAAAATTCGCCACCGGGGGGGGGGGGGGATAATTCCGGAAGGGGGGGGGGGGGGGGGTTAAAAATTTTTTGTGGGGTGTTTTTGAAAATTCGCCACCGGGGGGGGGGGTGATAATTCCGGAAGGGGTGGGTGTGTGGGGTTAAAAATTTTTTGGGGAGTGTTTTTAGACCATAAGTAACATTTTGGTTCAAGTTTAATCGATTTTGGGTCGGGGGCCGTTATTGACACTTATTTGGAAAGACTCTTTGGGGAATATGCTTCGATTGGCGTGCCAAATTGATATTCTAGAACGGTGATAACCTTTGGTCGAAATTCAGTAGTGCCCAAATTTTGAGGAGGGGGTTTTGGAAGGGGAAGGGAGCTAAAATCGTAAAATGTTCCTTTTTAAGACAATCGATAAAAAATCCAAAAGAGTATAACATATCCAAAGATTGGCCTGTTAGGTCAATTAGGAGGGGAGATATGCGGATTTTCGCCTTTTTTGACCTTGAGAAAGGACTGCTCCTCACCTAACTATTCACCAAACTGAGCTGAGATGTTTAAAATTTGGTATGTAAACTTCGTAGAGGCCATAGATGGGTCTTTTAGGAGTTTCGACTTCTCAGACTCATCGCGTCTCCTCACAGCTTCAAAGTGTGGTTTTTTGGCTGGGATTTCCTACGTTTTGAGTTTGTTCTTCGCTTCAGATTCAGCCAGAAAATCGAAATTTGGTATATACATTTAGTAGGCACCATAGATAAGGGGCCTTTGGGTTCTCTCGACTTCACAGCTTCATTGTACCCCTTCGCAGGCCCGAAAATTTGGGTTTTTGATCGAAAATTCTCATTTTTCATAATGCGATCAGCTCAAGCGAAGTCAGTACGCCAGCTAGGGGTTTATTTTCCGTTAATGAATCTGTCATAGGGATTTAGCAGAGTTCTAAATGTAGCTTTTAATGATCTGAATTGCGCGCTTTAGAATCACTTTCTACCCCTACCATTGATCAGATTTTCAATCCACATAATTCTAATATTTCTCGAAAATCAGGCTGAAAAAGCATCGCTGCGATGCTTTTTTTTCCTTTTCATTCGGTATAATGCATTTCGCGTTTGCACTATCGATCGTAATAGAAATCTTGAGGCACGTATAGAAATATTGCAACGAGGTTTCGAGATGAAAAAATATCTCGTGGAAAAGGCTAACATTATTCACAAGGATATATGCAATCTCAGCACGAGGGTATATAACGTTTACTTGAATTTACAATCGCCGAATAGCGTGAATTTTAAGTAAACAAGTTATGCATATATATTAACAAGTCTATATATTTTCTATATTATTTCCTTTTATATTTGAAAGCATCGTTTCTTATTTCCTGTTTTTCATGCTATTTTCCCATTTGTACTTCATTTCCTTCGACGTGCCAGCCTGTTTTTTGCACAGAGAGCGCGGTTTTCGAATATCATATACGATGATATCAACTATTTATGAATAAGATACGTATGCTGCAAACTTTACACGAGGAATCTTATTGAATTACTTTTTGTACTCGAGATTGATTCATGTAAAAATTATAAATCAAACTGGACGCGATAGTTGAATTTTTTGTTTCACCCGGTTAAATATAAGTCATAAATGGTAAATCGAAATCAAACCTTTAACTGAGAACCGTAAATTATTTCCAGTAACGTGTTCGACTTTCTTATACAACTTTATACGTATACTTTGGTATCACTGAAAATTATTTCTCGTTTATTATGAGAAAAAAATCCAAACGACAAGACGAATTCGCCAAAAAATATGATCTAAATGCAAATCTTCGCAAAAAGATGGAAATTGATTTGTGTTCGTGTGTGTGTGTGTGTGTGTGTGTTTGCTATTGCTATGGAATTTTACATTGATGTTCTATGAAAGTACCTATAGGTATGTAAAATCTATGAAAATCCAACGCTGCGTTGTAAGTTTATCCTCATTATAAATTATAACGTTCTAGAGCCAAATAACATTTTGTATATTTCCTTATTGTTGTGGAAGGCATTGGTAGAAAAATAAACATTCAGTTTCAGGTAAATGAAAAAAGGAGCACTTTTTACTTTTGCAGATAATTCTTCTGAAATATATAAGTACGTATAAACGTCTTTGAAATTATACTTTTAGGTATTGCAATTTTTCTACACGAGAAAGCTTAAAGCCACATTCGGGGCTATAATTCAAACGAAACTTTAATACACATTCAAAGGAACTTGTACGAAAGTCTTGGAGCCTTAATTTGGTCTTAAACTTTTGCCAGTAACAGTTGAAATTTCATTTAAAAATGTTTCATACTAATATGTGTAAGGTATGTATAGAATGAAATTTTTTTGAAAATTCAACTACGTACTTTCATAATTATGGTGCGTCTATGAGTTTTTTTTTCGAAAGTAAAAAGTTGAGAAATGTAGTCATATGAAGGTGATAAAAATTTCAGACTTTAAATTGCCCGTTATACCGATCCTCTTTTGATCTAAAATTTCAAAATTTATACATGTAACCTCCTTCACGAAAAGGGACCTTTGGGCCGAAAAATCTATTTACACCTTTTTTAGTGATTCTTATCGAAAAAAAGGCACGCAAATCGTAAGTTTCTATTCAAATTATCTTCCTCACAAATTGCTCGTAAACATGAATAAAACCACAAAAAAATTCAAAAAGTTTTGTCCACTCTTCGTAACAATTACTGATATATTGTGCTTCAACCAAATGAAATTTATCAGCTGCGCATATTTCTTGACTTCAATTGAAACTTAATTGAGTTTAAAATACATCGCAATTTTAATTTTTCAATTTCCAAAATAAATTGATAACTGATGCGTTTTTTTCAAGGGCATATTTCTTAAAAAGTGGTTTTCTTCCCATAGGCCCCTTTTCGTGGAGCAGGTCACATATTACCGATTTTTTTTTTTGGCATTAACATGTTATAGTACACCACATGAGACCAAAAAAAAACGTTTCTCCACATATTTTTGCTTCTCAGGGGCTCCAAAATCATTCGTACAAATGAAAAAAATTACTTTTTTAAAATTTTATCAAGAAAAATACGAAATTTCGTAATTTTTAATGACACGATTAAGTGAAACTTTTTCTTGCTTTATTATCTGCAAAAAATTCAAAATACACGATTTTTTTTTCATTTTTAGACACGATTTTTGGGCTTCTGAAAAGTAAAGAAGTCGAGAAAACTTTTTTTGGTCTCTCAAGTTAGGGATCTTAGATTTTTACCATATTCATTTGAGGTCATTCTGCACCTATTTTCATCCCCTTATTTCGTCCAACTTTCGAAAAAAACAAAAGTTGAAATGCTTTTTTTGAAAAAATGCAAACGTAGAGGTCACAGTCGTTGTGAAATGACCTCAAAATAACACAGTACAAATTCCTTATTTCTAATACAATTTTTTCAAGCCGCAAAACTGGCTCAAAAGTTCTATAATTTTCAATAAATCAAAAGAAAAATTTCTGCAAATCTTCACCGTTTCCTTTTTTTTAAGAGATTTTTAAAAAATGGTACTTTTGATGTTTTTTTACGGTTTTCCAAAAACTATGAAGAAAATTTTTCTGAAAAAAGTAACATTTTTTAAAAATCCCAGAAAAAAAAAGGAAATGGCACAAATCTGCCAATAATGATAATTTTAGGTATAAATATAAGTAATAATTCCATTAAAAAAAATTCTTTTTTTTTTTTGAAATTTTTTTGAAAATTAGTGAATTTTTAGTCTATTTGCAAATTGAAAAAATTGAATTAAAAAGGTGAAATACTTCCAATTGAATTTCATAACTTTTTCATAATTTTTCATCTTTCTGATGACCAATTGTTGTTTCATTCTTCCTCCTTCTTTTTCATCTCTATTTTCGTTGTCTCGATTGGCATAAATCAGCACTTAAATGCTGACTGAGGAATCAACCAAAAAAACTTTACCTATTTTTGTCCCCCCCCCCCCCCCCCGCTGAACCTAAAATTTTGATCATTCTTTGTATACAACCTCTCAGAGTGAAACCCCCCCCCCACCTAATCGCAAAAAATTACTAATAAATGAATAAATCAGGAAATCTCGCAGGGGAATCAGCTTGAGGATTAAATTTTGCTTTTTTTTCTTTGAAAAGAGAAATTCAAATTCTCATGTGCTTCATTTTGTCAAAAAAATCGAAACAATTAACTTGCAATTATGGAGAGGGCATGCCGAAATAGCCCCACCCCCCACTTTAAAATTCAGACACTTCAATTAATTTCATTCTCGTATTTTTGATAAATTTTTAAAAACATGAAAAATTGATAATAACTGATCTCAAATTCGTATGTTTAATAAATTAAATTAATCCCAATTATACACTTTTCACGATCGTTTTTCTCAAATTTTTAAAATGAAATTTCTACTCTGCGCTTTGCCAATAATAGTTCTACTTTTCAGAAGATAATAAAGTAAAGATTGAAAATCGAAAATTTGTATAAAATTTGTGAATACAGATAATGAAAATTTAATCGGTTGAGTAAGAATTAGCGGATAGTCTTTTTTTCTGGCCTTTTTATTTTCTTAACATCGCGAAAAAATCGTATAAAATTTTCAAGCTCATCCCTCAACCATAACAAAAAAATTTATACATTGAGGTTTCCCTATCACCTTTTTCTTACACTCGAAATTGAATTTCTCTTTAAATAAATCCTTCCTTCAGCACCACAGTTTGCATTTTCAAGCACAGTGGATTCAAAAAAAATTATTTAAAGGTCCAAATAGGTGGTTTCGATTTACTGGTTCACACTCACACTCGACGTGTTTTGAGATGTCCACTTTTACCATAAAATGACAGTAGTATAGTCGAATTACTGCAAAAAAAAAGAATGTAAAAAGCAATTTCACGGCTGATTTTTAATTCAAATAAAAAATATTTAGGTAAAAATGAGCTCGGGTGCCAATTTTTCCAGCACCTTTCCCTCCGAGGATCCAGCCTCCTTTCTTAGAAATGCACATATCTCGCCTTCTATTAGTTCTACAAAAAAAAATTTCAAACAAAAGTTTCTTCTCGAAGGATTCTCTAGATTTTTGTATATTACAAAAACTACATTTGGACCAACTATTGCGTCCCAAACTTCAAAAATGTATTCATCGAAATGCTCAAAATCAGATTGTTATTGTTTATTATAAAAAATACCAAATATAGCCCAACATTAGTAATCACAAAAAGTATTTGAAATAATATTTTACATCTAACATGTTAACCACAATACCCCCACCTTTCACCCCCCCCCCATGAACCCCTCCTCCCACACCAAAATTCGGAAGAAGTAATTTGATCCAGTGTGCGGAATACAAAATTCCATCACGGATCATAGTTGGCGTTTGTAGAAATTTTTTCAAGTGCGGAAACCTCACCCCAACCCCTTCACCTCTCGTACCCCAACTTTACATAACTTGTGAACGTTGGTATGGTGAGGAGGGGTTGCGGGAGGAGGTGAAAGCTGGGGTTATTGCGGTGAACATGTTAGGAGTAAAATTTTATTCTAAATGCTTTTTGTGATTACTAGTTTTGGGCTATATTTGGTGTTTTTTATAATAAACGAAAATTAGCTGATTTTGATCATTTCGATAAATACATATTTCAAATTTAGGGCGCAATGGTTGGTCCAAATGCCATTTTTGTAATGACCAAAAATGTAGAAAATCTTTCAAGAAGAAACTTTTCCTTGAATTTTTTTTTGTACAACCAATAGAAGGGGAGATACGCGCATTTCTAAGAAAGCAGGCCGGATCCTCGTAGGGAGAAAGGACTCGAAAAATTGGCAACCAAGCTTATTTGCGTCTAAATACATTCTGAATTAAAAATCAGTCTTCAAATTGCTTTTTACATTTGGTGCGAGAGGCAATTCAACTACATTACAGCATTAAGATTTTAAAAAATTTAATACTTGATCTCGTTTCCAACGCTGAAAAAAATACACAAAACTGTTCTGTATTTTTTATCAGAATTGTTTATTAATCAAGGGATGCTGTTCTCGAATCATAATTTACAAAAGAAAAGAGATAAAGGTACAAACGATATGTTTGAAACGAGTCAGACTAATGCACTCCAGTATACCTTGTATGTATTTGACTCTCATAAAAATATCATATTTCAAAAAAAAAAAAAAAAAAAAAAAAAAAAAAAAAAAAAAAAAAAAACAAAA